>VZTH01002840.1:1526770-1663624 GCA_013397815.1 Aleadryas rufinucha
AAAAAAAAAAAAAAAAAAAGAAGTAATTTCAGTTCTATCTATTTTATTTTCATCTATTTTAGTTTCCAATTATTTCCTGAAAGAGAACTCAGTTCTTATAGAACGACTTGCTCTTTCTTTTGGTGTTGACTGCAAATTGCACGTCACCTCAAACATTTATCTTGTTCTATACAAAGGTTTGAACCACATTTTGGCTCTGATATATATGTTCTGGTAAGATCCCTACAAGAAATCTAGTGTTCTGCTTCTCCTGTAAGACGTTTGGCTATATCCTAGCTAATGTGAAAGCCACTTATCAAATTTGGCAGAGGGGTTTCTGCTATACCTAGGCAAGAATCAATCTTCAATGAAATTATGATCTAGTGGTGTTAAACACCAAAGTCTGTGAAAATGGCTATAAAATGGGATCCTGCAGTGCTCAGTTAGAAATGTGGGAATAGCAAAGCAATGAAGTTTGACACAGCTAAAACACATTTTTTTGAATGTCAGCTTGCTGGAGTGAATTTCACCTAACAGGAAAAGGGCTCTCCTCTGTAAATATTATCTTTACAATCTAAGTGAAATCTTGAACTGTGAATGAGAAGTGAGCATGCTTTTTTCTTGCTGTTCTTAATTATTTTTTATAGCACAGTACCACCTAGAGGCTCTCTTGCCCTCTGTGTCTGCTTCTGTGAGAAGTGAAACTTTTGGACCTTTTTACCACTTACATGGATAAGACAGATATAGCATGAGAAAAAAGGGTGGGAAGGATGGAGTTCCTGCAGAAGAAATAAAGAGAATAGAAGCCAAATTTCCTCTGTCATTACATTTCTCCAGTACAAAATAAATAGCTACAGAAATTGATGCAAAGAAGATCTAAACCAGATTTGATCTGCAGTCTTTTTTACATGTCTCACACTTTGTGCAACTATTTCCTACCCCAGACCCATCATGGAGTAGGTGCAGATTTGTCCCTCTAGCAGAGTTACATCCTCCCTCACTCTCATCCTCACAAGCATTTTCAATCCAGAAATAAAAAGTGTGACTACTTCTATAATGAAATTTTACTTTAATTTTACCAGATAGAATTTTCATTATTGAATCACTTTGTGAAACTATTGACATCTGCCATACAGAATACTCAGTCTAAAGATAATCAAGCTGTCTTATTCACTGAGAGCCCAATTCTTTTCACAGGCACCAAAAATCAGCAGACTAAAAAAATCTTTTGCAGCATAATATTCTGTGTTTCATATGTAGCATACAGAATGCTGCCTGATCGTTTAGGGTATCTGCAGCCTGTGGAATCTCCTGGAAATTACAGAAAAAGGTAAATAGGCCCAGAGTGATGCTGTTTAGCAGCCACTGCAGATAATCCAATAGGACGGGCCTCAGAGCACTGATGCCTCCATTAAAGGGAAGAAGGACCAGTGTTTTGTGTCTCCTCACCTGCAAGATTTCCACCCATGCCCTTTTTCTTCCCCCTGTAATGAGAAAGAACATTATTCATGTTAATAGAAGTTCCGAATGCATCCTTTCAGAGAGAAAAAGATCTCAATGGAATTAAGCATAATCCTTTTACCTCTTTAAAAGAGTACAGACCAAGTAAAGCACTCAGTAATCTTTCCTGTGATTATGTATTTTATGATGGTATATGATGAATACATTAAAGATAATTTCTAATATGATATGAAATTCCTGCCATGAATTTGAAACGAGGAGGTATGTCTTTCAAACTCAAAGCAGAAACCAGATTTGTATTTATTGGCAATTGGTAATTAGTTAAGAGGTTGTCAGGAACATAAAACAGAAGAATTACTTTACTTGTTATATTTTCCCATTTTTTTGGTTAAAATTCCATATTTCAGTTCAGTAATCTGTATGTCAGGCTCTTTTCAACACTTTCCAGAGAGAAAATCATGTGCATATAGCAATTTCCATGAACAGGAGACTGCATAAGTAGGTCTTTAATTTAGACAAATAGAGTTCTTATGATTGCAGATTGCTTCAAGGCTGGGATTTTCAAAACCAGTTATTAACTCTCCTCCTCCTCCCAGCCTCATCTGGGGCTTGACACTCTGCATTTTTCTTATCTGAATAGCTCTTATACTAGAGCAGAGACACTATCTGTAGGCATTCCACATGGATTTCTGGATCCTTACCCTCCAAACCACCGAGGGGGTCTTAAGGAAGGTTGATTATTCCACTCAATTATCATCGCTTACAGGACAGTTTCTGTGATTCAATGTCACCTGTTTGAAGGTGGTGCTGGTGTAAGCATTCACAGCCCACCCACTGAAAGTCCCATAAATGGATGGTGTAATCTATTCATACAAAANAAAAAAAAAAAAAAAAAGACAGAAAGAAGAAAGCAACTCTGATGTTATTTCATCAAACATTTAGCTCATAGAAAACAAAATAGTTTCTTTGGGTCTTTATCAGGTTTATCCAGGTTTATAAAAAGTGGGTTTCTGCATATGTGAGCATCTGTGAGTGCCCACATTCCTGTGCTTAATTTACTCCTTTATATTCATACAATAGGAATATAGAACATCAGGTTTAAAAGTTGTTTCAATGATAAATCTTCGTGCATGATAATTTTCCCTGTCAAACAAGTTTTATTCATTTATTTTTACCTCTCCTTTATGTTAGAATAAAATATTGATGGATATTGGTTTGCATAGGTTTCATGAGACGTTGAAGAGATGATACTATATTTTCTATTTGCAATGGAGGAAAAGGCTTTAAGAAACCCAGCAGCATTGAAGATGTCTTGTCATTGCTAGACTGCAAATCAGTACAGTCTGATGTGTTAGTTTGCTTTCTTTTGTTTGTTTTCAAGTTTTGTTTTTTTGTATGACCAGGGCTCAATTTAAAAATAAAAAATTAAGCTAAAACCTCATTAACATAGACAACATAATTTTTAGGAAGTTAATTTTAAATCAGTAAAAATTGAGCTTGTGCTGGTCTGCAGTACAGTCACATGTTCTCCCCTTCTACACTCGGGTTGTTGTCATCTTCCAGTTTATCTGTAGGGGGCAATATGTAACAAGAAATCCCCGGTCTCTCATTTTCTACAAGTACTTTCAGAAAAGCTGCAAGGAAAAGACTGATTTAACTAAATCAACTAGAAGTCCAGTATGTGAATTATAACCCTTTGTTGTGTATTTTTCTGTGTGTTAGCTGAGAATTATCTGCTATTAATCTAAAAATCTGAGTAAATGATGGTCCTGGTTTTTCAAGCTATTCAGATCTCCCTATATGAAGATCCTCCTTTTGTACTTTGGAGTACTGCACTATTTTCTGCCTTGCCTAGCACAGTGATGCAGGGCAGGCACACACACAGACTCACAGAGCACCAAAAGCAGGAAGGCTAGGGACACACTGGAGGGAGCAGGTAATAAGGGGTAAAAATCAGTTGTCACTTCATTTCCCAGTCAGAAAACTCTGTATAAAACGAGCACACTTCTTTCAGAAGATACAGCCCTGACATTAGGCAGCTCATGTGTAATTGTTGGCTGTACTAAGCATTATGCAAGGACTGGCTCACCAGTGTGTGCATCTCAGAAAAGGAAACCCTGTGAATGAGCCAAAAAAGATGATGAAGAGGAAATTGCATGAAATGGGATGTCAGAAAAATGCTTGCACCTCACCTTGGCTTTATCAGAGCTGGTGAAACTAATGGAATTTGCTGAAGAGAGTTTAAATGAAGTAATAGTAGCAGGCATCATGTTGAATAAGAGCAGAATGGAAACATATTCAGGAAGGGTAGAGCAGGGAAATATCTTCACTTTTCCCACAATGATTTTGCTGAGTATTCTGCTATTCAAATATAATATCAGAGGCCTTAAGAAACTTAATACTTGTGTTCCTAATACAGGTATTCTGACAGATAACTGTCATCTGAATCATTAACATATTTAGACCAGAAATAAAGAAGAAACCCCCATGATAATATACCCGAGAGAGTTCACTGCTACTGCCTCGCTCAGTAAAAGAGCTGTAAAGTCTCTTTGATAAGGCTTTGAAGCAGGCAGAGCTTTGCAGTGGATCTGCCCAGACCTTTTCCTCTATGTCTAGGCAGAGGAAGTCCCCAGAGGCCAGGAAGCTTTTGCATTAAAAAGAAAACACCAACAGCTTTTATTCAAATATGAAACCGAATAATTAACTTTTTAATCAGACAACAGATGATTACTGGGGAAGACAGAACATAAATAAAAAAAAATTGTTATATAAAACTGTTTTTCTGCCTACACATCTGTGCAATGCAGATGCTTCAGCCATCTCAGTGACTGCAGCTCTGAGCTGCAGAAAACTGGCTCATCCCTTTGGCCATTCCTGCCACCCCTTCCTGGCCTGCTCTCTCCTCCTGCCTTTGCTGAGGCACTGCCTCCTGCATTACTTAAGTGCCAACATTATTTTCCTAAGCACGGAACTCACTAAATAGCTCTATTGCTCCTTGCAGTCCTGTCTGGTTCTCCCCTTGATCAGCAAGATTGCCAGTAACCAACTTTTTTTTTTTTTTTAATTAGCACCAGCAGTATGGAGGCATTTTTGTATTGGAATAGCATTTGACAAAATTTAGAACAGAATTCCTGCCAAAAAGCCATGCTACTGCATTCTTAACTTTGCCCTTCTGTATGACCCAAGCAGAACCCCATGAAGTGAATCTTCCTTGATCTTTCTTTAAGTCTCACTGCACATAGCCAAGAGGATTTTCTCTTTAATGCTCGTGCATGGCATGAAACATGAATATTAATAGGCAAGAAGAGGAAATTAAATTCAGATGCAAGATTTCTCTTATTGCTTTTGATTGTTTCAAGTGAAAATACAAAATGCAAATATGAAGCTACTACAAACAATAACCAATAAAAGACAAAAGTTTATTACTAGATCGTGGTAGCAAAAAAGATATCAACTGCATACATGAATTGAAGCATCAGAAGTGACTTCAATTCCCATTCAAGCACAATCATGTCCTCTAGCACAGAAAAAAAGTAACTAAATTTACAGATTGAAGTAGTTGTGCATTGGTGTCAAGAATATATTTAGACTGCAGTATTCCTTAGAGGCTACTTTTTGTGTCATACAGTATCAGATTCCAGTGTGTTAGAGGGGAAGCAATATTTCTCTGTAGGGTTTCTGATTCTGGAATTCTCCTCAGCGGTTTACTAACATAATTTCTCAGTCTTCCTTAAATTCAGTATTTAACAGTTGTTCTATCAGGGATTCTTTGTCACCATCTATGTCTCTGCATATGTATCACCTCCAAGGTGCTTTTTAAATCATATTCCTGTTTGGATGAGATGTGTTGAGATCATCAAATTCTGCATAAACAAACAACATCACTTTAAGTCACCAGAAGGCAAATATATTCAATGCTCTGTGTTGTTAATTTCTTGAAGTAAAAGAAAAACATTCCATAAATACTTATCTTCTTTAAGAAAGGGTTATGATATGTTTTGAGCTACTACTCAAATATGTTTTTAATTACAAATGAGTAATCTTTGAAATTGAAGAATCCTGGAAGTCTTTAGACAATTTTATTGCACCTTGCAACAAATAAAGCACATTGTTATTTAAAGTAAGGCTAACTAGTACTTAAAGGCTGACACTGGGCACTGGGACATTTCTTGATTTGCTGCAGATGCCCTGTTTAGCTTTGTTCACCTTGGCTTTCCAGCGGGTGATAAATCTGTGCAGGTGTCTGGAGCAGATAACTCATGGACAGCTGCGCTTGGACTCTTCAGCAGTGAGGCCCACACAAGCATCTAACAGATGTATACTTGAACAACAGGCTGGCTGTATGCAGAGACAACATATTTATAACATCCCACCAGGTCTGGATCACACTTAAAATTGCTTTCAAGTATAAGTACTTTTAAGTGCAAATTAGAAATTATTAAGAGCAATTGATTTTCAGCACTCTCAAAACAGCAAAAGTGGAAGGAGATTTTTCTATATTTTTAATTTGCAAAATTATTCACATAAGTTATGGAAAGTTTTGGTGATTGCTCAAAAATCTCATATTTTCCTCATAGCTGCTTTAAACCTGTTATTGGTAAACACATGTTTTTGAGGAATATATTATTTTTGAATTCTTTAGAGAAAAAGATTGTAAGCCCTAGATGAAGGGGCAGGCAGTTTCTTAATCACTACACAAGAAACTTGTTAATCTCTTGTGTGACAGCCAGTGGATCTATTTGGGTCACTCTATCACTAATGAAATGCACTTGCCTCCAGAAAGCAGCACTGCAGCTGTTTTTGCCATATCTGTAACAAAATCAGAAGAGTTTAGCATAAAATCTCAACTAATACCCTGTGAAGTTTAAACAAGAAGAGAAGAGCATGAAAATTTGGAAGACAGCATATGATGGCCTAGAAATATACATTCAGCTCTCCCTCTTTTGCAAAAGGCACACAAATTCTTTGAATATCTCACCTGAGAGATGGCTTTCAGACCAGCAGAATGACCAATGGAATCCTGCTGTGTTATTGATTTATTACAGATAAAGAGGGATAGAGGCACATACTGGAATCACCAATGCTGATTCCCAGGGAAGAGATCAAAGCACATTTTTGGTGCTATTTTGGACAGATGACATTTCCTAGAGATGAAATAATACCTTTTTGTTGCTGTATAGCCTGTGTGACTTTTAGTGCAGTTGTTCCATCATGACTCTATTAGCCTGCCACAAGCTCCCCCAACGTGAAGCCTCCCACTTCATGCACAACTGCTCCTACCTCCCATTTGGGTTCAGAGCCAACTTGCTAAATTTAGAATTATGGTGTACCTGGGAACTGACAAGTTTTCAGCCTTGATGGAAGAGCAGGAGTGCTGTGAGGTCAAGGCAAACAGCACACTCTACAGTGGCCTGCCATGATCAGTCAAAGGCTTGAGCTGCACCCAATTGTTCCTTGCAATTTCCCCTCTTGACTGCAATCCCATGAGGGATGGTGTGGGCACTTACCTCTAATATCACTCAAGTTTTACGAAATCAGAGGATTACATTGTGTTTAGATCAATTGTGTCAGCTTGCACTTCTCAGAGCAAAAAGAGTGTGTTGTCAGAAGCAGAGAGAAATACAATCCTAGAGATTTATCCGAGAGCTGATGTGATCTTTAAAAACAACATGTCTTTAAAGAACCAGCATAAGATCTTGAAATGTGATTGCAGTAGAATATGAAGAGGCACAAAGCACTGACAGACCAGAGAGCTGCAGCAGGCAAAGAGCTGCTCTCTGCAAGTGCTGTGAGAAGGAGGCCTGTAAAAGCCATAAATGTGACTTTCCTCTCCAAAGTACCACACACCAGATGCATCAGGGTTACCCTGCCTTCAGGTCAGATTGCACCTTCTGGCTCTCAGGTCTTGTCAAGCAGCAAACTCAGTGAAAAGTGGGGAATAGAAACCTTATCATTCATAGAAATGAAATGCTACCACTGACTTCCCTCCCTCTTGCACAGCTACCTCTAACAGATGAAAGCTCACATCCTCTCTTCCGCTCCTCTGACTTCAAGAACTGATTTTAAGCTCCTGCTTCAGGAACATGCACTGAAATGTTATCCTGAAGATTGCTCAGGAGACTCCAGACCCTGATCTTCCATTGCTCATCTTTCCTGTCAGAACAGTGGTTACCTGGTTTAACCACTCGTTTCCATTCCTAATTTATAAAGCATTATCAGCAAAGTAGCCCAGAGCCTGCCCAAACCTGCCTATTCAGCTGCCTTTTATTGCATTAAATGAGAATGTCTTCCTCTTGTTTTTGTTGTTTTGCTGTTCACATGTGCAGCAGACATGAAACATTCTTTCTATTTTGATTGAGGGTGAAGGTTAATTGCAACTCCAATGATGCACCTTCACTGCCATTCCCAGCAGCACAGCAAGAACAGCACTACTGTGGCTTGGATCCATGCTGGGGAATGCTGAGATGTCACTACACACTGCTTGAACAGGACTTAAAAAGCCTCCTGTGTTCAGTAATATCCTTCACATTTCTTCCACATGTCTTCTACACGATTTCCCCAAGAAAGCCTTCTTTCCTCATGAATAATTTTTAGTCCTTGACATTTATCAGTAAACATCAAAATTGGAAAAGATGTGTTCTTGGCTCTAAAACAAAGAAAATATATCAGTAAATTATATTTTATATCACTGAATATTAGAGAATACTTTATCTCAGAATTCCGAAGTGATAATGTGTTAATGAAATGCACTCTTAATTTCCCATTGGGATTCCCATTGTATTAATAAAGTGCAAGTGCAAATGAGATAGACAATAACCCATGTTCTGTTTTCATCTCTTATCTCCACTAGGCAAGTTTTAAAAAATGTAGAAGCCTAGATTTTTAAGGAACAGTGACTAAGAATCCTAAAAATCATTCTTGCTTTAACTTCTGCTTCTCTTCATTTAGGAATATTAAGGTTACAATATATGTGGGTTTCTAACATGCTCCACTTTTCTCTCCAGAAATGGTGCCAGATGGAATTGGAAGACTTTGGTCATTTGCCCAGGATTCCTGAATTATCAAGGGTGTACTGAAAGCAGTAGCTAGTTCTGACAGGACTGCAGGTGTCTAGAAATCCCAGAAAAATGGCCTATGACCACAGGAAGATCAAAAACATGTTGCACAAATTAAAAACATTCCCATGACAGTTCTATACTATGCTACACCATACTCAGTCTTTTAATATTTGGATTTTATAATTAAAAAAATAATAATAATACAACATAAAACCTGTGAAATAGAAAAAAAGAATTACAAGAACATGGCAGTAGCAAAGACTTTGCACCACTGATCACCATGCTCTGGACTTGACTGTTCAGTCAGTTTTTATTCCATCTCGATGAAAAATCCTCCTACTAGCTATGAGGTACTGATAGTAATGAATATTTATAGAATATCCCATAATTTCCTATAGTATTTTGAAATAATTATGATCAACTTAATTTTGTTGTCTGTTATGAATGAACAGAGATAATTCAGAAATTAATAACTTGTTATTAAACAGCTTGTGTCAGGCTTGGCAATTCCTTTTTGGACTAAAAAGTGAATGTATTAGTCTAGAAAGGAACAAGCCAAAATACCCTCATGTTGTAAAAAGCACTTTCCTTTTGTTTTCTTCTAGTAAAAATTACCTCTGGTTGTCCTATAACCCCCTAAATTCTCTTACCTGGACTCTCAGCTCGTGTACAGTGTATGAAAGCAATTGTAAAGTGGCTTCTCTCAGCAGGTTTTCTGCCTATCAAACTGTCAAGGTTAGAGGTAATTTCCAAGGACACACTGCTTTTCCCATACTTTAATTTGGCCTTTTTTAGGATAGTGATATGATGGGTGGGTGTATGGCAGATTAATTGGCCAGTGACAGTGGAAGTGGCTGCAGTTCAGTGATGTGTGAACAGATCCTGCTATAAAACCTGCTCCAGCAGAATGGAGGACTTAGGTGACCTGAGGGGTCATTCCTATTTCCGATGTCCAGAACAGTGTTACAGAGCCAGTAAATCAAAGCAATATCCTTCTAAAAGGGAAATGTTATAGATATAAATGTATTAATTATATGTATCGGCAGTTTATTTGTAGAATTTAAGGTAGTACTACTGTCTGCTTCTAGATGTGTCTAAATGCCAGTTTTTTCATTCGGTGCAAAGTATAATCTGAATTGCTAATCCAGTGGTTTTCAAATGAAGTTGCTATTCATTTAGCTGGAGATGTAGAAGACTGTGGTAGGAGCTGAAGGTCATAATTTCATCACCCTTTATTATGTGGTTTAGATAATGGTCTGTTATGCACTGTATGTGTATCTAAAGTGTATCACCGTGTTTTTATTTCCCTGGGCTCTGGCACAGTGCATTTCTGTGTCCACTTCTGATGAGTCATTTCCCTCCTTGTTACTCAGAGGACCATCACAGAATATGATGCCTTGCCCTCTATAATGTGAGAGGACCAGGCACTTGTTGCCCAGTTGCCAGGGGCAAAGGAAGTTCAAAAACCTGTTTCCACTCTGTTCTTCTGTGTATTACAGCGTGGTAGTACAAGAGACAACAACAGAAATCTCCTCTCTTCTATTTGCTATTTTCCCATAAGGAATGAATCACTACCAAAAAAATACCCCTAACAAACCCACTGTTTTCTGTTTTGAAATTTAAGAAGCACAAATCAGAACATGATGGTTCTGGCTGGCATATATTTATGGAAGAAGGATAATGATGATATTCCATAAAAAGAGCTGCTACTGCTCTGAAGCTGTGGGTCAGTCACACACCGAGTTGTTGCCTTGTGCATGCCATAAAAACTGTTTGCTATTTTCATGTGCAGCTGAAGGAAGTGGCAAATGCAAACTAATTCTCACACTGCAATGAAGGAGCATAAATAAAACAGGAAAGTAGCATGAGTTTTCAGCTTCAGCCAAAGCACTGCAATGTGATTTTCTGCATCCTCTCAATAATAGGCCACTGCAGTCACTCCAAGTGCCTCCAGGGTGCAGATGGTCACAGAGAGGGCCATGTTTAGAAAATTCATTAGCATAATCTAGCCAGAGGAAGAAAAATGACCCATCTCCACGCTAAAGAGCCAAGTCATGGGAAGATGTGAATGTCACTCTCTGTCACAACAACAGAAAGGTTTTGGGAAGTGACCAGAGGGTGTTTCAGCTCACAGAGGGCCCTCACAAATAGGAACTCATACCTGGATCAGAGTAAGCACTAGATTGGTCTGAAGAGCAACCACCTTGGTAAAGTTATTAACCCATCTATACCATCATCTGGGACATCTGCTTGCCAAAAATACAAAGGAGCGTAACAGCTGCCTTCAGCAAAGAGAGATCCAATTGGTCATATGGGGCATTGGTGGGGGAAATTAATCTCTGAACCTCATGAGTTAGGACCAAGCTAGCATCCAAAGACTCGGGAGTTTAGGAAGATAGTACACAGTAAAGCTTTGTGTAAATTTGTGTGATCTTACTGTGTGCTAATTTCCATCAATACACAAACCCTCAAACTCCAGCCAGGAGAGTTCAACAGGTGTTTCCTGATCCCTCAGGTAAGAAAGTGCTTCAGCAACGACCCTTCTTTACAGTGTAGTAGGAGTGCAGGTGGGCAATCCTTCCCACGAGATCACATTTCCGATTGCACTGTGATAACAACAGAGGATTTTTGGTGAACTCATTGAATTTTTACTGCTCAAAACTACACTGAACATCCGAAGTTGCAGCAATGAGTTTATAAATTGCAGTGATTTTGGAGTAGCTTGGGAACTGGTAATACTCTTCAAAGGATACTGAGAGGGAATACATTACAAAACTCCCACTGACATTCAGTGCAATCACATGGCTGTTTATCTACTCAGGGAGAGAAGAGGGAAGGAATGGAGTCTCTATGAAATATCCTCTTCAGTACTGCTATTGGCTTTGCGAAATATCTGTAGCAGCCCTTGATTAAAATTATTGGGAAAATATATACAAATACGTATAAATACATAGGAGTATTGCCTCATATTAAATAAGGGGAAATCCCAAACATTTTCAAGGCATGATTATCATCTCCCAATGACTCTTACCTAACATTACCTAAATTAAGTACTAGATAAAGATAACCTTAATTCTGACTTTGGGTGGCAGGTAAAGATAAAATCCCAGTGCTGGTCTGTTACAAAATGTGAACTTCCACTCACCACACTTGATTTTAAAAAAATCACACACTTACACTTTGATTCAGCCCTTCATTGCAGTAATATCAACTAGTTGATTTAGGAATGTAATTGTCTTTTGAAGAGATCTGATTTTTCAAACTCAGGCAGCTGTCCATAAATGCAGCCAGGCATCTATTCTGGCTATTAAGGAAGGGTAAACTTTAGACATTTAGAGCCTCTGTCTCTCCCTCAGATACAGGACAAACCACTTACATTATTCCACAAAGGTCTGCGTTATAAATTCAATGGCAGAAATTACAGTTTTCCACATCCATCACAACATAACTGTGTCAGGAATCTGGTGTTTAATCCTATGCAACAGATATTTATGAAGTTATTTAATTCTTTTGTAACACTCCTCATGGGTTTCCAAAGCTATATTTCCTTTAGAACTCCTTGAACTCTGAAATGAGAGTAAAATTTCTATTAAGAGAGTGCTCTGATTTTCTGGTTTATACCACATTTTACTACCTCCTTACTCCTCCCAGTAGAGAGTGTTGTGGGGAAATATTTTTGGTTTCTTCAGCAGAAACATTTGTCTGCTTGACAGTTATTCCCAATAGTTATTATTGTCAACTGGGGTGATATTCTTAACTTTCCTGTATGAAGAGATGGATGGATAGACAGACAGACAGACAGATTCATACACATGAACTCACTTCCCCATTGAAAGCAATTATAAATATACATTCTTTTGAATTAAAAATTCCCATTGATTTTAGCATATTTTCATCATATATTATATTATCCCTTCTCTGTAAATGACTAATTACTTTTTCCTTCAGTCTTATGAGTCAATTGCTGTATCCCTTCACTCTTGTCTGATCTCAGTATCTATTTTATTTTGAGAAGAGCTCTGATATCTTTCAATCTGTAGAAATCATTATTACTGGAAGTACAAAACTCTCCTTTTGTTAAATGGGAACGGCATAAACTCAGAAAATTCATATTGAATACATTTCACTTCTACAAACCACACTTTAAATTAATGTTATATTATGGGTCTTCAAATCATTGCTATTTTTCATTTCTTTCTTTGCCTATAACTTCTCTCTCACAGTGAATGGAATTTCATTTTCAAATCCAGTTTTGTTAATCCCATCATGCATCATATTTTCAATTCATCCACTGAAGACTGATTTAAAGTTAAATAAACTTATTACTCACAGCAACTACATCAAAGTTTCTATAATTTTTTACTATCCAACTCTGTGACATTCTGAAAGTCATTTTTACTTCTCGTGGGATATTTATCTATATTTTCATCCCATTACAATTCAAATTCTCTGTCTTCCAAAGTATAACAGTGAGACTGCAGCAGAATGAAGAGTTAAATTATTTCTTACATGCATGTTGGTTCAGAAATAATCTTTTTTTTCCCATAGCATGTTGCTTTGGCACAATTACTATGTAAAAAAAATGAGTGACTGTATAGAGATCCTGTACAGACACATGTACTTATTGTTTCCCAGTTCTTAATCCTTTAAATCTCTCTTTACCCTTGTTTCTATTTATTTTATTTGTTGCCTCGTACTGTATATTCTTTCAAGCAAAGATTAGCTTCATGTAGATATGCACAGCCGCCAGCATAAAGGATGCCATTCCCAATCAGAGCCTCTAGGCACTCCTGTAATACAAATAATAAACATTACCAGAATTTTCTATCCCTTTGACTTGCTGCCATATTCAAGCACAGGCTTGCTCTGAGTTGAACAAATTTGTGGCATTAGTTGCATCCCGGCACTTTATAAATCTTTCAACCCTTCAAATTCCTTAGGACATAAAACTTAAAAAAACTTTCCAAATGAGCCATTTTAAGCCTAATGGACACCCTGTCTGAGCTGTTACAGTTTGAAGGCAATTATCATTTTCTTGGGGAAATGTCCAAGCAGGCTTTTCTCTCTCGTGCTTAACGCACAGCGTTTGGTGTTTCATTTCTGTATGGATTGAGAAAAAGCAGGAATTTGCATCATGGATCACTTGTGCATCCAGCACACAGGCAAGGAAAGTCTTATCTCTGCAGAACTGTAGGGATATAGAAACTGAATTCTTCCATTTTGTAAGAATTTGAGAAATCATAAAAAATCAACAGTACCAAAACTCTTTCCAGTCTGCTCGAAAATGGAGCAGTAACTGAACTCAGAAAAGGTGTTGCTAAGGGTCTTTCCACAGTACTTATTAACCATGATTTGAAAGACCCTTAAGTATTGAAACTGTACTCACATTGTGGTATTTTGCTGGTTGGCAACAATGAGAAATTTTGTGTGTGTGTGTTGACCACATTGAAAAAAGATTAAAAGTCATGATATAAAGTTAATCTCACAGTTGTGTCTCAATCAAAGCTGAGGGTCCAGATCCCAGCCTGTAATTAAGACAAAACTCTGTCTTAGCAAGAAGAAACTCAGAAGATAATTGTGTTACTTTAAGGATGCAAACTACTGAACAACTTACTTACTAAAAATATCAAAGGACTGAGAAGTTTTTATCTGTGATCTCATTTCAGAGTTTGGTTTTATCCCTGATGTGGTCAGAGTGCTCCACATCTCCCATGTAGGCTGCTGTCCCGAGGAGCTGAATCCCTCAGAATTCCACTCTTGTAACTGGATTGTAACTAGGCCGTGTGAATTTGAATTTATGCCCACACAAACACAGACCCAAATGCAGTTCTAAAAAAATTGTTTTCAATGAGTGAGAAAATAACATCCATACACTTTAGTTTTACTTACATTCTGGCAATGCTCACACCTATTACTTTATACATCCTGAAACTGTGCCACATGGATCAAACCCACAGCTGCCCTTAAACTCAGCAGAAAGGTTACTCAACATAAAGATGATAAAACAACATAAAACCCCCTTTCTTACTATCAAGGAAAGGAGCACAAAAGTAGGCAATAATATCAATAAAAGCTAATTTTTTCAGTTGTATATATAATTATTTCTTCACTTTAATAAAATACCCTCCAATATAGCATTGTTTTGAGGAACTAAAGGCAGATATTTATGTAAGAGTTACATGTGGAATCACATTCTGAAATTCTTTGTCCCTTTCAAACTACAAGTTTAAAAGTGTCCAGATTTTGATAATAAAAGAAATGCATTGCATTGCTAAGGTCTTCTGAGATTTCCTGGCCAATATAAGAAATGCTAGTTTTAAAAATTATTCCCCTCTTATTAAAAATATTTTTGAAAGTTTGTAAGAAAAAGAAAGTTGTTGGGTTTTTTTCTCAGATGTTTTTAAGGACAATTTGTGGTACTTCCTTTATATCACAATATGGATTTTTCCAAAATATGAAGTGAAATCTTAAAAGGAACTTGCCTGTCTGTTACGTCATTCCTGGTTCATAACAATCAGGTTCCCAATGTTCCTTGGGAAGAAAGATACTGCCCTTCTACTCATTCAGTGATTCCCACAGCACAATGATATTCATAACCAGTGGTTTTTGCATGATGGCAAGAGTTTCAAAAGAGCATCACTATGAAGTTGAGCCCTCAGGGCAGTGAGGACACAGAATCCAATGGAAACACAATGCCAGGGAATTGAATCCAGCTCACCATGGTGAGAATGCTGATCACACAGCTGTGCCAAGCCCTGCACACAATGTGTACCTGAGTACATCAAACTGTTTAAAACAATTCAAGAAATCAATTACAATGGTAATTAGTTTATTCCATGGAATAGCTACCTGTTAGGCAATTCGATTTCCCCACACAAGCTATTCTTTTGGAAGGTGAGAACAAGAGATAAGCAAGCTTTCTCAGAAGAAAAGGCAAAACAATAATTAATAACATGTTACTAGGTACCACTATTGAAAGTGGCTAACCTTTATCAGCAATTTTCAGGGTAACACCACTCGGCAGGTGTGGAGCCATGCTGAATCAGGAATTCAGCTCCTCTGCTGTTGCAAAACTGAGCCTGAAACTGGTTCATACAAGACCTAAACAACAAGCCTTACAAAACTTGGAGAAACAAAGAAAAGCTTTCAAAAATACATAGTCTTACAGTACCTAAGTGCCTGCTTACTCTGCAGCATTTGCAGAAGCAAAAGGGGAAACGCATTCAAACTTCGTAGAGATCCCCAACAGCTGTGCCAGAACATCAGGGACTTCTGCAAGGTAAATATTTGCTGAGATAGCAGGAACAAAATGCTTCAGCAAATTAATCAGAAAGGTTTTGGCAAGTTCTCACAGGCACAAGGTGCTTTAAGATTTGTAGTTCCAACACACCATTTGGCAAATACTTTTCTTGTGATTGCTTTTCAGAACATTCTCAGCATCAAAAACAGCTCAGCATTCCAACCTGCAATTGTCAGAAAGCTCTTCCAGGAGCAAAATCACACTTTGAAGTCTTAACCATATGTGAAAGCAATGCTAGCATGTAGTAGAAATGGATGTTTAAAAAAATTAAAAATAAAAAGGAGTAAAGGAAATAAGATGAAAAAAATTACCAACCCCAAGCTTAACAAAGCAAACAGTTTAAAAGAGCCCAGTGACTGAGATTCTTAAATAGATCCTGTTCCTCTCGAGAACCTATGAAAATAATTATTACTATTTCAGCAACAACAATAGTAAAGTTTTGTAAGCTTTAGAAGACTTTCAGAGCCAGTAGGGCATGTTGTGATAAGTAAATAAACACATTTGTTACTCTGCAGCAAATTAAAGAATGTTCCCTTTTGAATATATTTTTTAAAAGCCCATGAATACCAGCTCAAGAAGAAGTAATTCAGTGTGTGAATTTGCAGGTTAGTTAAATTCACAAAAAACAGACTCTCATTCTGATTTATACCTTGAAGAAACATGGTTGCAAATTTTAAGATGTATGCAGTGCTGAAGGAGGACAAAGTGCTTACAGATGGAAATAAACAGCACCCAAGCATATGTTATAAATAAACCACAGTCAATAAGATCAGCCAAGATTGCTACTGTTTCATACTATCACTAAGCAAAAAAAAAAAAAAAACGATCCAAAGAACAAATTTTTTGTTAGTCTTTATTTGTTTAAAAAGTGTTGGCATTCTACTCAAAACAAAAATGCTAATTTTTTAAATTCTGTGTATGCACCAGACCTAGAATAGCAAAAATATTGAGCATCCTTTTAAGATCTTTGTGTTTCTTTTTTTTTTATTTAATGACAAATTACATCACCTAAGAGGAAATGTGATGTTTGCAGGAAAATGAAGAGTCAGCACTGCAAGCATATTGAACTTTTATGGTAGACAAAACCTCAATTATTCATCCTGCCACTGTTTTACCTGAACCAGATGCATGGAGGTGTGTGCAACTCTATTAATAATTTTGACATAGCTGTAGCTTTGTTTTTTCCATATAGTCAATTAATAAGCTTGGCACTATAAACTGTCCCTGACTTTATTTTCTGTTGTAAAATACCGCAAGAGAACATTTTCCTGATGGCAATAATTAATGGGGGATGTGTTACTCACTATTCAGATTTGTGAACCCCAAAATCATTCCTGGATTGAAGACCAACTTAACTTTTTCAGATACCCTAATTGTTCACAAACTTCTGAATGCAAAAGCAAACCAGAAACTCTGTTGCTGATTAGGATTTTGTTTAATGAAAATTCTTTCTAATGGTGCCCTGAAACATCACTTGAAATGTCTGATTTGCCAAAGTGGTGTCATTCTCTAAAGTGCATTTAAAAATGCCAACAGTGAAACTGTTAACAAGAGATAGAGACTTGTGGATACCTCTGAACACTCATCTCTTAAAGTACCACAGAGCTTGTGCCATAAGAGCACAAAGCCAGCGAACATTAGTGCCAATTCTGCAATTTCTTCTCTCGTGAGGCTTCAAATAAAAGAGATTCTGCACTTAAGCTCACCTACACTAAGATAAATGAAGAACTGGTATGAATTTCTTAGATCCCCAATACCATGAAAGAAACTCTCATATTAACAAGCAACTATACCAGGCTATAGCAAAACTTGGTAACTAACATCACTAGAACATGGGATTTTTCTTGCTTTTGCACTAGTCTGTAAGTTCTCTTTACTGATTATCATCATTTTAGATACATACTGCTACGTCGAAACAAATTTCAGATTAAGTTATTCCTATTTTGTAGCCAAAACCAACAAAATTTTGATGCAAAAATTCCAAGTTTTCTCCCCTTTGGTATTCTCTTTTGTGTGAACCAGAGTTTAACAACGACTAGACATGAATGGAATCCTGCTCTGCTGAATGCTCACAGAATCACAGAATCAGCTGGGCTGGAAGGGACCCACAAGGATCATTGAGTCCAGCTCTTAGCCCTGCCCAGGACATCCCCAAGAGTCACACAATGTGCACTGAGAGTGTTGTCCAAAGGCTTCTTTAACTCATCTCAGATCATTCAAGAATAAAAAGGGAAGGATTCAGATCTGTGTTCCAATAAACTTATTCCATTGGACCACTGGACCTATTCAGCTCAGATGAATACGTGGCAGAACCTCTGAGTTAAGGAATAACCATCTGTGGGAGCTGTAGAGTGTCCCAGGAGGCATCTGCAACTCCTCTGAAGGAGCAGCGGACAATGGGACAGATTCTCCTTGTCCCTGTGCAGCTGGAGCCTTGCAGAAGCTGGCATAACTGACAAGTGACAAGTTCTTTCCAAACAAGTCTGACAGAGCAAATATTCCTCATGAATTTACAACTTTCCAAGACATCCCAAATCCAAGTCTGTTATCCTGACAGAATCTCAGACCACAATCCAGAGCTGATCTAGCTGTCTCTATTAGAACCTTTTCTAATGGACTCTGCAGAACATAACTTTTAATCATTATGAAAGTTACTTATTATTTACCTTCTGCCCCAGAAAATAATGCGATCAATTTAGCTCTTGTTTCTTGAAATATTTTACAAATCTGGGCTACATCCTGAAAAATTAAGAAATAAACATTGCAATCTTTGCAGAGAGTAAAAGCCACAGAGAATGAGTGTCCTGGCAGAGCAGTGGAAACTGCCCAGTCTCAGTAGAGCTCTGTGCCCGACACCAGACATTTGCTCATGTTTATGCTCTTTCACCTAAGCACTTATATTTCAGTGATCATATAAAACCATATCTAGCTTTTTCAGATAGTCATAAGATAAAGTGAACTTACTATTAAAAAGTAAAGTAATGCCATTTATATTGCATTGCTCTCAGGCAAGTTATCTTAAATCAAGGTGTTTGAAAACAATTACAGTAAGTCATGGCCAGAGCTGAGCCTGCTTTAAATTCAGCTCGTTTAACTTCTTTATCATCAAAGAGAGACCACAGTTCTCCACATGAAAGCCCACGAGAAAGATGGTGTTTAAATTTCATCAATCCTGGTCATGAAAATATTTCAAAAAATTTTGTGGAGAATGTTAAGTAGGGGAATAATAGCCTTGTTTTTCTTAATAGCTGTAGCAAGTTACCAATTCAGCTTTTTGAAGACAGGGACTTAAATGAAAATAAAATGCATATAAAGGTTTTGACAAAGATGGTAGGAGAAAGACAATGGAGGTTTTAAAAATAGAAAAGTAGATCTGACACCAAAATGCACTTCTACTGACTTTGCTTCAGTCTGAGAAATTTATTTTCCCACAAGTTGAAAAGTATAAAGATAATAATGATGGTAGCAAGGGTAATAGATATTTATAGAAAATGAATGTTGTGTGAAGCTTTAGAAATTAATGCAGATATTTGGAAATTCAGATTTTTTTCTCTGTTATCTCTGTCATGTTGGACTCGG
This sequence comes from Aleadryas rufinucha, assembly GCA_013397815.1. Lineage (NCBI taxonomy): Eukaryota > Metazoa > Chordata > Aves > Passeriformes > Aleadryas > Aleadryas rufinucha. The sequence goes on from VZTH01002840.1 coordinate 1,546,151, forward strand.
GAGGCATTAAATAGTAAACAATGCACATTTCAGCCACTGCACCTCAGCTCATGGTATCCTAAAAGAGAACCTATTAATCCATTTGTCCATGGAAAAGCATCACTCCCTTGTCTAAAGTGCACATTAAAGATCACGTGAGTTGGCCACAGCAACAAGTAAAGGATTGCTTCTATTTAAAATTGCGTTCTATTTCTGTGGGACCTGTAGATCATACAGGCACCCAGATGTGCATCCCCTGCTTTGCCAGACCTACTCCTAGATGAGGAGACTACTTCTGGCAAGCTTCTGGATGTTTAGATGTCCTCAAAAATTGACACTGCACACCGTATTCCAGAGATGTCTGGAAGAACTCAACAAGCACCATGTGGAGCTGATCTGCCCAGGACATAAGGATTTGCAAAAAAATATGTGGTAAGGAAGAATATTTTCTAAAACAATTTACAGAAATTGTAGAAATCCTGACAAAACTCTCTGGCAGAGACAATGGCCAGTTGGTAACTGGCTGTTTCTTATATTAGAGGATTATCTCTGTTTTGTGAAGTCCCTAATTCATGTAATTCTTCATAGCTGGGTACAAAGCATGGGGTTCCCCACAGCTTTGGTGTCATAACACTTGTTCTGGCAGACTGCTTTTCACCCTTTTTGTGTGTTTTGGTGTTTGTGTATTTATTCCCCTGCACTATATAACCTACTGTTTGCACTGTGTGTGTTATCAGACCCCTAAGCATTCCTTACATGAGCAGAACTTTTAGAAGTTTAATAAAAACAAACTGAGTTTTCCCAGCTGGTTGTATAGCAGTAATTAAGTAAAACTGCTATTCCCAAGGTGTGCTCATTTCTGCTAATACCATCAGTACTGCTGCTGCATGCTCAAGCAGGTTAACAAACAGAATCACATTAGCTTTTGTTCTTACAGAACAGCAGGGCTAAATCTTCATTAGGCATAAAACAATGAGGAAACGTGGAAGAAGAATGGAATGCGATAGGTTTATGTCAATTGAACACCTGGTCTCTATAATTACATGAAAAATAAATAAATAAAAAGAAAAAAAGATAGGATTGGCTAAGAAATTTTAAAAAGTCAATCCATCTTCTACCTTTGCAGTCAGATATGAGAGCCACTGGTTTGACATCAAAGGATTGTGAGTGATACTTGCAGAGGTAAGAGCAGAATTAATTCTCTGGCCGTAAACCAAATGTATTTCTTGAGATTGAAGAAATAAAAGGAACAGATGTTCCACATCTAGAATGCAAAGAAATTAATTTGAAAACTTCAGGAAACAGAGAATTGTGACATTTTTAACTGTGTGGGGGGAAAGGGACAAAAGGATGACTGAGTGATGTCTAGTCTAGAATGGGAATGTTTCTTGAAAGAATTATGTTTACTGGGTCAATAATATTTATTTTTCTTTTACTTTTAAAAGCAATGTCAGATCAACAACCATTTCTGAATGTCATTAAACCACTGAAAGGACATTTCAAACCAGCATAATTATTTTCTGCTTCATGCACACAGATAAGCACACCAACATCAGGTATATTTATCACAGCATAGCTTCTATGTAAGAGACACTAAAGTGTTGCAACCCTCTAATTATAATGGAGTCTAATTCCTAAAGAAAGAGGATCTTAGTGAAGACCCAACACAGCTCTGCCACAGCTTTATGCACAGTGATTTCTTCTGACACACTCACTTATCAAACTGCATTACTTGTCATCTAGGTTGTTTTCCTGTTACTTAATCATGTATTTGTCTGCTTTCAGCAAATGTCTCTGCAGTGATGCAGGAAAAGATTTTGGAAAGAGCTTCAACTCCTGTATTAAAATATCCAAGCTTTAAGATAGAGCATTTTCCCCTAAACCGTAGCTGTCTCTCTGTAAAAGCCCTACCCAGTGCATCTTGGCCAGCTTTCCCTTTTGACATGAAATATTCTCCTGAAATATCTGCTGTAGGGGCCTTCTGAGTTCTGTGGTTTGCACCTGAGTTTGTGTCTCAAAATACGGCCATAAGTCCTTTGGGGAGCTTTACATAGATTTTTGCTTATTAGAAGGTATTTTATTTGCATTTATTAACATATAAAAAATGTTAATTTACTCCCACTACTGTTTTCCTTTTCCAGTCTCTGAAACCACTTCCCTGAGACCAGTCTGGAGCATTTTTCCAATCACATCTCTTCAACAAGGCCTAGTGGAACAGACTGTCTTGCTGGCCTCTAGAGGAACATTTTTACCACTGCTGCCCTACCTTGCTGGCCTCAGGAGGGACATTTTTTCCACTGTTGCCAGCACTGCTTGTGTTTTATGGGAACAAGGACTGGGAGGAGATGTACATAAACACTCAACAATGAAGCATCTTGATAAACAGCCCTCGTACTGCTGCAATTACCATATCTCTTGATTGTCAGGAAATAGGCACTTGATAAACATGTGGTTTCATTGTTTACCCACGTTTGTTTTCAATTAAAGCCAGAAACCTATAATGTGCATTAGAACACTGCTCAGCTTGGTTTGAAAATAAGTAGGTAATTAATGACTAGACATTGAATCTATTTATTTAAGACAATCTCTGGAGACTTCAGGGACTGGTTAATCCAAGATAACAAGCTTGTTAGAAGGCTAAAAGAAGAGCAGTTTCTTCAGGTATTTTCTCTCCTGTCCAGTTCTTGCACTTTAGGTACCTTTTTATTTTGGTTAGGCATCATACAGATGTCCAGGGCAAGCACAGCCCTTCCCTGCACTCTGTATCGAGAGATATAGAGCTGAACAAATGATATTCTCCAAACTGTTCCACTGTAATCATTTTTGCCTAGCTGCTAGGCTGATCACTCTGTTGAATTTTGACAGGTTATCACTTGGTAGTTCCTTTCAACTCACAACAAGTTTTCTTCATAGTGTACTTGCTTTGGTTAGAAAAAAGTTATACAGACAGACATTTGTATGACAGATACACATTCACACCATGTACATAATGTGTGTGTACAGATGCACACACATACAAAATGTACATATATTTGAAAATGAACCATGAGTTTCATATTAGTACATGGCTAAGCAGTCATGTTTCTTCTATCCAAAGCAAAATAGATCAGTTACTTACATCATTTAAAGATCAAAGTCACATTTCCAAGATATTTTGTGTCTCTGTGCATTATACATACACTGTGTCCCTTTTTAGACTAATGTGACTCATTTTTGTTTTGAAGTTTTTTATTCATTTGCATAACTGGAAGATGTGCCTGTGTGCCCGAGGAAGATCAGTTCTTTATATAAAGAGTATTTCATGTTTTCTTGGTATGAAATATATGGTCATTATTCCTAAAAGACAAAAATTGCATACTAGAGAGGCCAAAAAATAACAGCCTTTTAAACACCCTAATTGCAGCCTAGATTGGTTCCTTTATAGAAATAATAAAGACATAATCATAACATGTATGTAATTTAATAGAGTGATTCACTGAACTTCTGGAATCATATGGCTATAAGACAATAATGTGATGCTGTTCAGCCACATCTGTTGTCATTAATTTAATTCCCCCTGAATTATAGGGAAAGACAACCCCCTCAGCTGCACTGGCTGTCTGAGCTGGTTCCTGCTGATTTCAGTAGGAGTTGGACTTTGTCCTTAGCAACTTGCACAGTGGAATCTGAGACCAGGATTTGTTTCCTAAGTTTGAGAATGGGAACTTTTCTCCCACTTGGTCATAATTATAATGCAGGAGACGAAATTCTGTTTAAATCATGCCTTTCTCCAAAAGAACATGAAATGCAAGCGGTTGATTTCGTGATTTGGAACAGCTCATTGGTGTCATTCTTACACTGTTGCATGTAAAGACACATTGATTTACATTCCTTGATGAAGTAGGCCTTAATGAGGCAAATGGTTTCTCTCAAATCACATTTATACTGAAAATGCAAATCTGAAATATTTTTGACACATAAAAATTTAGGAAATGTTCTTTAAGTAAATGTGCATCCACGGACTTCTTTTGTCTGTTTCAATATAGGTACTACCTGTTGGTGTGTGCACTTCTTTATTGCAAAAAGTCAGTCTTATCTATTAAGAACATATTAGAACGTTTTGGCAGACACCACTTGTTTTCAAAAGTAATGCGGGAGCTGGCCCACAACAACATCAGCTGCTCAGTGGGAATTTTCTAAACCTTTTGTGGCACACAAAGAATTAAAAGCATTAAAAACCCCAGAGGAAGATGTCAGTGATTTAGGAAACCAAACACATAGTGATGGTCTCAAACTTGCTCAAAGGTACGAGCTTTGCCTCCTGAGGTTTATGGACTTTTAACACAACTTCAGCTTCACTGGGATGTGCGCTGCTGAGAATTTGCCAATTTTCAGGTGAGGACACAAGTGCATTTTGTGCAGAATGGCAGCTACACGCCCCCACGGGGATGTGCTCGTAAAATGACACATCAAGTTTCTGTCTAGTCAGAGAGAAATAGAACAGTCCGTCACTAAATTGCTGCATTTAAGGCAATGTTTGTAATTTCAGTTTGGATGGCAACCCACTGTATCAGATGGACAAACTTTCCACTCCAAAGGTAGTGTTGGATTCTGTACGTTTTTGATGCAATCGTGTGTAAGTATCTCAGTTGTAATCAAATAACCAAAGAATTATAATCAATTACATGAAGTTGCCTTGTTGTGTACATTGCTCTCCACAGAGCACACTCTCTCTCAAATATAGGCTGCATTTTTCCAGTCAGTGTGTGTATTTAATTTGTAAAAGGTATTTCAGCGAGAGATGAACTTTTGATATTCTAGAATCACTGCTCTAACCCCTTTCATTAGAACAGAATTATTTTTGTACAAAAATTCTGTCATAAATACTGCACAGCTGTGTACCTGAACTGTCTTTCAGATTCAGTTTTATATTTCTATTTCCAGGTCTGAAAATGCCTAATTTCATCAACAGAGGAGGACAGCAGGTAATTGTGGACAGCTCTGCATGTACTTTTAAAATGAGATAAACATAAATTTAAAGCAGAAGCAGAGGACGAAAAATAATGTTGCAAGAAGATGTGCAATGGCAAAATAATAAGTAAACACACATGCACAATTGTACTGGTAAAGACAGAGGAAATAAGGGAGCTATTCCAACTTCAGATGAATTGCAGGTAGAAAACTGGAGGTCAACAAGAGGCCAATTTTCCCTCTACACTTTTGAGAGGTGAAGAAATCCTAAATCCTTCCACTAACTCTTCCTCACTCAAACTCCCACCAGTGCGAGCCCAAAATTTAGAGAGATTCCACAGTTCTGAGATGCAGATTTAGCTCATGAGGGATAGAAAGGATGGGATCATCTGGGAAAAAAGTGCACTGCCAAGCACAACTCCATTGTCAGAGGATCAGTTAGAGAAGTGACCCATTCAGCTTTCCCCACCCTCAGCCAATTCTCCTTTTTTATATCACCATGCTACACCTATTGTCAAAAGCCTGCAGCACTGTTAAAGTGCACAGCCATGGTCACCAAAGGAATTTTAAGCAGATTTTAGAATATATTCACAGAAAGATGATAATAAAATGAGTAATGGGCAGAATTTGTGCCAGAAAGTTAAATTATTCTAACAGTTACATGTATTGATCCACATAAGAGAACATCAATGTTTAATCTGGTTGAAATTAAACCATTTTATGTAAAATCCATTTGTAGAAACTGCCTAGCAAGCACAAAATGGGCCAGGAAATATTTTCATTTGAAACTACCATACATGGATGAATTATCATTCATTCATGTAAAAATACAATTGAGAAAGAACATTTATCCATTATATGGTATAAGAATTATTTACATTCTGTTATTTACACCATTTGGAAAGCTATGTTCAGAAAGAGTTTGGGGATGGAGTTAAGGAAAACAGACCATATTGGCCATTATGGACCATCCCACCTACTTCTAGTTATCCTGCACGTTTTTATTTCAAAACTATAACTCTGTGAATACCCATTACACTGTTATACATAACTCTTAATCACCTATTGTTTAACCACCCAGGTACTGATTAAACAATAAATAAGGAAACTTTAACAATCACAGTATCTTTCAAAACACAGCATGTTCCAGTACCATTGCCTGAGTCTGGATAAATGGGAAATATGTTTCTGTTTCTCCAAGCACTGAATTAAATTAGGAGGTATCTGGAATCCTTCCTTGGAAATGGTTGTTCATTACATTCAGTTTTGTTTATTTTCTTATTTTTTTCTTTTATCTGCCACATCACTGTTTTAAGAACTTTCATGGAAGGGAGAGTTTTGAAGGTAAATAAATGAAACATGTTTTCTGGAAACAGGTATTCGAGATATTATGGATTTTTTCACTCCTCAGCAATGCTGCATCTTGATTCTGCAAGTCTTTCATCATCCAGTGTTTTAGAATTTGCAATAGAGTTTTGTCATCAATTGTACCACAGGAAATATATTTCCTTCCTATTTTGAAAAGACAATTTGGTTCTAAGTATTATGTAAAACCCCCCACTCTCCTTAACCTGATGAAAAATGTAATTTCCTTTCTTTTAGAAAGTATTGGATTGGCAAGTACCCTGCTCCTGCAGTGCATGGATTGACTCCTCAATATTACCTGGCTCTCTTATTTTTCTCACTATAAACAAAAGAATCAAACAAAACCAAAGCAAAATGCCTGATGACTTAATTTCACTACTTTCCAGTTCTGGGAGACAATAAAACTTTACAAATATAGTCAATTATGTATAATCTAGAGTTAGAACCCCAGAAAACAGTGAGGCAAAAGAACAAATAGGTTAACAGGTATTTTAATTTACTGGAATTTAATAGAGTCTATTTGAATAAGCAAATATATCTGTCTGAAGGCTTGTAGGATTAGAATATGCATCTTTAATTGGATAGATTTGTGGTAGTTTTAAATATTTGCCCAGATATTTTCACTGAGTTCAGTTTTCCAGATTTCTATAAGTGAGACCTGTGGTTAGTAACTTGTACAATGTTTCTTCATGAATAAGTTTTAGATCTAATTTCAAGTCTCCCTCCATCTACTGGGAGACTTTTCTATTATTTAGAACAGGCTCCTGGACTTTTCATATATTTATTAAAGGCAGATGAATAATTATACAAAAAGATACAGTTCACTATAAAAATGTAATACCTTTGATCTGTTTCTCATTTCAGTGAAGACTGGACTGGAAGTATAGCTTTGTGAATCCAGTTTCAGTGCTAACATCCTGAGCATATTTTTATGAATAACTGCAAAGAAACATTTGCATAATTAAAAAGCTTTTCCTGTAAGCAGGCATCTTTTCTGAAATGTATTCACGATTAGTTCAATTTGTGCTACATTTTTTACATTAATCAAATAAGGAGTTATTCCTAAGTGGATATAGGTTCATATTTAAAACTTACATATTTCTCTTTTCTCTGATTTGCCAGGCAAGCAACATGGTTCTATCAGCTTCCTTGCTGGCAAGTTACACAGATGTGCTTTGCCATATTTGACACTTGTAATTTAGAAATTAATTTTTCACAAATATCAATGCCACTACAGATCTATTGTTCAGCTCCTGCCATGAAATGAAAAGGAATGAATCTTGTCAGAAGAAAATACCATGTGGAAAATATTCTCAGAAACACATTAGTGATACTTACTTGGAATCAGTTTGATAAAATGATCTCATTATATGTCCATATCTGAAACCTTAGACGGATCAATAAAGTGAACATAGGCTTTACGCTCTTGTTATGAAAAACACATTATCATTTAGGGGCAACAACATGTTTTGCAAGTTAGAAAAGTGGAATATATTCACCAAACTGACAGGACGGGCAGAAAAATTATCCTCACTTGTTTTCCAATCTTTCCTTGTCCTGCGATGTGCTACAAGAATTCTTTTGAATGAAAGAGATTCAAAGCCCTTCCACTGGTTTTAGAATAGGTAGACATTACTGCAAAGTCCACGTAATATCTGGGTGAGATTTGGATAAAAATAAACATAGCACACCTTCAGCTTTTTGGTGTAGCTGAAATTCCAGAGGGTAACTTGAAATTTTTGGTCTTTGGCTCTTCCCTGGTGCCAATGTGTTCTCAGAAACTAGACAAAGAAACCAAAGTCTTCTGTCTGTATAAACACAAAAGTAACTGTGGTTCAACATCATCCATCAACATCTCTTCTCCCCGTGAAAATTAACTATGAGAAGTCTGTGAAATCTCACAACTACAATCTCATTGTAGGCTTGAAAATACACAATACAAAATATATTTTTCCTAGTATATCACTGTATCTTTTTCTTCCATCAGTTTCTGGACTGCAAAAAATCTTCCCTTTTTATTTACTGAAAGCACATTGTTCTGTCATTTCAAAAGTTTCACTGGATTGTGTAAAAGTTTCACAGGATATATTTGATTTATATTTTCCTAGCCAGTCAATGCTTTCAGAGTGCTTTAATACATGTTCATACTCTGGGGCTAAATGCTGAACTGGGAGCCAGTGACTCCCAACATTTACAGACAACATTCAAACTTCAAACACAAATTCAGTGACTGAACTATTCAGAACAACCTCTGACAACTTGTCACGCAAAATCAAGAGCAAACAAACCCAAAATCAACCTCTACCCCACTTATTTTTATGTCTTCCCCAGTGCTTGTTTATATAATAGGCTTGAATTTTTGGTTACATGCAGACTTCAGTGGTGTTGAGTTTGACTTTCAGATGTCTGGAGCTTCAGCATTTTGAGGATTAACATGTCTGTTTTCCTGGTTCATTTATAAAGAGCATGAGGTGTTTCCTTCACTCCTGTGGGGGTGAGAGCAATATGTGCAAGTGTTTTTAAATTATCAAGTGCTGCAGTTCTTGAGTAATAAACAAATTATTGCATCAAAGCTATTTTCAGTTTGTCTTGCAGCAGTCATTCAGAGACTGCTGTCATTTAAGCAGGTTTTTTTTTCTTTTAAACAGTTTTCATCCTTCTGCAGATGTCAAAACTAAATGATCAATAAATAAAAAGGGGTTTCCATCCTGATATTGTGCTTCTTTCTATTAATTTGACTCTAGCTGCAGCAGTGATGTGTGTAATGTTGAGAAACAATTAATGACAGTAACAGCAGTCTGGCACCAGCAAGAATGACTTTGATCATTTTCTCTTTGTCTATACAGTGTCTGGCAGGAAATATAAATGGCAATTGCATTGGGAAGGCTGTTAGAACTGACCTATTAATTTAGCTTTCAGACTATTTTAAAGCATGCCTTTCTCCCAAAAACTATTTTCTGTGGCCTCTGTTCAGCAAAATCTCAGCTGAGCTTCCCAAAGTAGAAACACCATCCTGTTTTCTTTGCTTCTAATGCTGGTGTTGTTTCACAGCAGTGGGAGACAGATTAAAAAGGCATGTTAATATTCTACATGAGTTTGGTGCATTTTTCCTATGCTGGCTTGCAGTGTTACAAAGGAAGAACCCCTCATGACTACTGAGATTTACTGTATTGCTCAAAAAGCAAAGAACTCAACACCTTTTGACTCCGCTATTTATGCAAAGCTCTCATGACAAGTTCTTTCAGTATTGGTTGTTCTGGTCTGCATCAACCAATTTTTAAAGAAGGCCCCTCCTCACCCACCTTCGGGGGTATTCAGTAACATTTAATAAAAGATAAATAGAAAAAAGATCCATATTCTGAGGATGAGCTTTAAGGACTCCCTAACCGTCAAATTACTGAGCATATTAAGTAGTAACAAGTCACAAAAAACCCCAAATGTTTCAGCTGCTTCCACCCTTCAAATTATTCTTGAAAGGGAAGAAGTCCCAAGCACAGAGGAGGGTATTTAAAGCATTAAAATGACATTAATTACCAAACTATATTTATTCAAGCTGTAAGCCCAAATGAAAAATACCTGCCATATCTTCTACCTACTTGTGCATCATCTGAATCATTGGCTCCTGTCTAAACCTCAGCACAACAGAGGTTTTGCGGAACAAAAATGGTGCCAGGTTGTAACAATTCACTCCATAGCAGGGAGTGCAAACCTCTGGCTATCTGTGCTTGGCTGGAAGTTTCACTTTTCAGGTTCAGTTTCTAGCTCCTCTAGAGAGTTAGAGAGCCCTTTGGGGCAGTGCTGAGAGTCTGCTGTGCTTGATTCCTCAGACATGAATTTCTGTAAATCAGATCCTGCTCAAAGGGAGACAGGAATGTGTTAGGAGAATATATTAAGACTGTGAAGAATTCAGACATTACAGTAGCAAAATAAGTAAAAATATCTTCAACTGCAGAAGGCTGTTGGCCTTCTCATTGGCCAAGAATATTTCAGTTTACTCTTTATGCTACAATACTTCTTTAATGATACTGCAGTGGAGAAAATTACTATGGGGAGTTGATTATACCGTATGGTGTTTTGTTTCTAAATGAAGATGTTTGGATTGCCAGCTCAAAGCACTGCAGTGCTGCTGAAATTCAACAGACAGCTACAGAGGAGCATATGGAGAGGTCTTTTTACAAACTGAAAAAAAATGTTGATTGTTTATACTGCCTTGGAGAACAACTGATAGGTCAGAACCCTAATCAAAGAGGTGGTGCAGAAATGCCATACATCTCTCTAAATAACACCAGTCCCAGGGAGCACTTTCCAGTACTGATCATCAAAAGAATGGAAAGCATCAAAAGAATGGAAAGCAAGAATGATCATGAGTTAGGTATCAAACCCCAGGCATCAATGCTAATAATGAAGACCTCATTCTGAATTACAAATACCATACTGCACTGAGGAGTTTTGAATCAAGTCCTCATTGCCAGGTCATCTAAGCCCTTCTTAGTTGTAATATAATTAACATCCACCAAAAAAACCCCATTAAAAACAGTGCAACATATCATTCATTTCCTTTTATCTGTGGTATGAATCACATTTGAAAACCAGAAAATAACTGCAGACCCAAACAAGAAGTATTCCCATTGCTGCACTGGTCCCCAGAAATGTCATTCAAAATTAGAGCACTTGAATTTGTATGAAACTTCTGCAGAAGGATACAAGATGCATTCATCTGTAGGTTTCATCTCTAAGTGCTAAAAAGATCTGTGTAGTGAACCAATTTCTTCAGTGTTACATGCAGATAACTCAGTTGCAAGAGCAGACTACTGCTTTCCAGATAATTTCTATGTTTGCAGTGTTATATTTTATTAGTGTATACAGGGTCCTTACAGAATTAGGCCAGAAATCCTCCCTAAAACAAAAGCTATCATCAGTTTGGCAAATGCAGTTTTTATTTATTCAACTAAATGTATTAATAATGCCCAAACATATATAGGTTTTCTATTTAATTCAAATGTGATGCCATCATTATCTTGGTTTATTTGCGGCCCAATATAAAATGAAGAAAGATACAAAAGAGAAGACACAGCAAGTTTGTGGGAAATGTAATCATTCCACAAGATAATTGGATTTGGATGTCCTCTTTCCAAACATTTTTAATATCCTATTTGAATAGGATCTGCTAGGCTGCACTAAGTGCAGAAAAAGAAAGGAGCCAAATTCCTATTGACTCTGTAGGATCAAGACTTTGCTATAAAGACAGAAATGTCACCCTTCCAAGGCAACAAATCAGACTTATCCTGGACTGTCTCTGAGAAGATTAGATCGATCAGTTCTGGTAAATACATTTCTTTAAACTTTGTTAGTACCACACAATTGTTTCTATTTTATTGACTACAAAATTTTAGATTTATGTACAGTTTGATTTCTTGAATTTTGACCTTTATACAAGTTTTACCAAAAGAATCATTTGAGGAGGAATTGCAGTACACATCTTCCAATAAGTTTGCACATACCCAAAGTTTTCAGCAGTGTAATAGTTTCTCTTTCCCTGCATTTTGCACCAGCTTGTTCCCAACTCTCACTAAGGGCACATATCCTCATTTCAAATCCTTGCACAGCATAAGTAGGAAAGATCTAGGTTATTGATTCTGACAAGACTAGCGAGAGACTCCAAACTGGTCTTTAACATGATGAGATATCCAGGTCAGGATTTCAGAAGGCTGAAAAGCAAATTTGTATTCCACGAACTCCAGGTACTCTGGGTGGGAGCCGACTAGATGTTGGTAGACTGATGTTTTAGGTTTGGGGGTACAAGAGACATGGACACCTATTTTGATATTTGGAAAGCCCATTAGATGAAAAGCCAAAAAAGCAAATATAATGGGATTTAAGAATCTAATTCCACTGAGAGAGTCAATCACCTTTGGTGTCCACAGTTCCTCAAGGGAAGCCTGTACACCTAAAAGGGCATTTCAATTTTGAGACAGATAAAAATGCAGGTTTAAACCTGTATGACTCAGGTGCATATTCCCACGTAGTTACAATCACCAAGGACAGCTTACAGCAGTGTACCAAGAGCTGCTGTGAAATCCCACTCTGCCCTTTTTGTCACTACATTGCTATCAGTACATGAATCAGTGATTTTAAACACTCGTATCATGATTTGTAGCACAGACTTGTGAGTCATTTTTGAATAGCAGGGTTTCAACCTACAGAGATCTTATCCCATTACCTTTTTTAAGAAGTCTCTTATTGCAACAGCCAAGTCTCTGGTAGCACATTTATAGCAAACAATCTGCTTTCATTGTAACTATTCCCAGTTCTGTCACTTAGCTGCAGAATGATCTGGAGCATGATTGTGCTTTGGGTTCTTTAGGCATAAAACTGGACTGGAATATTATTTCTTATGCCCCAGAAGTACTTTAAGACTTATGAAAACTTTGTAAGTGTACACAAATGCGTGTGTACAAAATTAGGTACTGGCACTTTCTTTAATGTCCATTTTAGTCCTCGGACACTACAGAAGCTATTCTCACACACTAGTACCAGTAGTAGTGATGACAGATTACAGATGGATGCTTTTATCTTCAGATTTAGCTGATGATCTACAAATATAAACCACTAAAAATGACACAAGTGAAATATTTTTAATCCAGGTGCCGATGGGAGTGGGTGGGAAGGAGGGTATAGTTGGGATGGAAGTGATATAAAATCATGTACATTAAAGAAACATTTTACTGTTTTTTCACTAGAGAAAGAGTGTTGAAATCTCTCACCATGTGGTGCAGAGTATATCAATGTGATGTTAGATATTGAAGCTCCTTCAGTCCTTCAAATGAATTTGTGTTTCTAATTTCATGGACAGAATGAAAATTGATCAGCAAAGATGAGTTATGTACACTGCAACTACACCATAATTCCACATTTGTTATCATTTGTTATTTCAACATCCCTATATGCATTTCTATGGAATGCTACTCTCTCCTTTAGAGAGTCTTTGAATAGATGCAGAATAATAGTCAATAATAAATACTAAATACATTAGAACATCCAACCAAACATTCCCAGTAATTGCAGCTCCTGGTAATAAATTTATAATATTTAACTCTAGTTTAGCACATTTAATTGGGAAGTGCATAAACTTATCACAACAAATGGAAAAATTCTTGCTCTCACTTCAGCAGATTGAGGCATTAAGCAGTGACATTCACTGAGCTGCAAACAAGCTTCTTGAGCCCAGCTGGGTCCTCTGTCACCCAAGCCCCCAGTAAGGCTTCAAAGGTAAAACCAAGTAGCAGAATGGAGTAAGATCCACTCAGAATGAGATCTGGGGGTTCACAGAGTATTAGAAATCAAGAGAATTAAGGCAACAGTGAGAAGAAGCAGTACGAGGAGAAAGAGAGGTATTTAGAGTTGGTAAAGCAGATTAAAGAGTGAATGTTAAGATTAATCTTGCATATGATAAGGTTTAGGAAGCAATCCAATCACCACACAACCTAACTGTGCCGCTAATCCATGGTAATGGTGATAATACCCCAAAGCCAAGCTATATATGGTTTATTATATTTTGTTTAGACACGCTACTGAATAAGAGAGTCCCTGCCATAAAGGGATTGCAGTTGAAAGCAATGAAACAAAGAGTACCCATAATATCTGATATAAATGAGATGAAAGGAATAGTGTCAACATGACACTGTGATAGCATCAGTGCATGCACCAAGAATTCTGCATTCATTCTAAGAGAAGTTATAGTATTCTCCTGCAAATTTGGGCTCTATTTCTTTTTTTTTTGTCTAGTGAGGAAAACATAAACCAAGCTTTTACACTAGGGATGATTTTGTTCAAACACTAACTTAGCTGGCATGCCGTGGGAAAGCCATGTAGGAAACTTGTTGCTTTTAACATAGTTTTGGGTCAGTAAGCTTCTTTGATTAGAAAATGGGAAATGTTCCAGAATTGCAACAGAAAATCAGCCACTGTCATCATTTTTCTACAGCTCATGCTAGCAATTATATTTTGGCATATGAGTTCAATTCTAATTGATGACAATATGGGTGCCCCAGGAAAACAGAGGTAAAGATATTCTCTCAGGTAATTGTAGTTTTCCCCAGTAAATTTTAGAAGAACTTATGACAGCTGGATAAATTTTGCCTACGTCCTTCACTTCAAGAAGTGAATTTGTCAGACTTTCTTTTTTGACTACTCGAGCAGTCCATTTTAGGGATGTTTTGCCTCGTGCACCTTTGTGACGCTTATTCCTCATGCTGATATTTATCCAGGATCTTTCATAAGTGCAAGTTCCATTTCCACATTAACATTATGATTCAACATAGCTGGCTGTGTCCAAGGAAGCATGCCAAGATACATAACTCCAAAACCCTTTGGAAAGTACATGGACAGACAAGGAAAAATAAAAATTCCAGCTGCTCAGTAAGAATGTGTTCTGACAGCTATTGCATGTCCTTCAGAAAAGGACTGGCAGTAACTACCACTTTCCTGTCGCATTTCAACACCTCAGTGGAGATATCTGAGACCTCACAAAGAGGTAAATGGAGCATTAACTAATGTCCCCATTGAGCAGACATTATTTGACATTACTGTAAATTTACTTGCTAAAGAAGAGCTTTAAAAAATTGCATAGAGGCACTGTTCCTATGTACAGCCCAAAGCTCATCCCAAGAACTGCAGTTTAGAGAGGACTATAAAGGGAAAATCTCACTCCCCTTGTACCCAGGCACCCAAGTACCATGGTCACTTTAAAGGACAAGTACTCATTTCAAGAGAGATGCAGGATTACTTCAGGCAGGGGACCAAGAATGGTCCCTGAAGTGATCTATGTATGACAGATTTTTGTGTAAGCAGCCCCACAGTTGTTGGCTGAGCATTGCAAACATCTTGCTCCATCACTCATTTTTTGTGTTGAAACATTTTTTTCATTCATACCTTTTCTATATTTCTATATTATATAGATGTCTCTGTCTAATCTATCTATTTAAAACACTGTGTGTACTGCCCTGCCTGAGATTTGGTTGTGGAAGGTAATTTTAGATAGGAAGAGTATTCTAATGTTTATTTTCATCAGGATTCAAATCAAGGGGGTTTTTTTAAATCTACTGAGAACCTACATTCCCATGCTGTTTACAATACAACAATAAGGCAATAACTAGGGTATCCCAAAACTATTGCTCACACAAATGTTATCTATATTACTTTAAGTTGCCTTTAGGTGTCTATTACCAACATTCACTTTTTCAAATGACAGCAATTTTAAAGTTCTCACCAAAGAGAAAACCTGTTGTTGTCACACTACAAAAAAACAAAACCAAAAAGCAACAACAACAAAAACCCCCCTAAAATGAAAGGACACAGCAAATTCACAAAGAAAATGAGACATGAAATAACCAAATACCAAGATTTTTTTTTATTTTGCTTCTCATTTTCATTATTTTAATTTTTAATTCTTCAGAATAAAATCACATTTGAACACATTTACTTTCATGTCTGTACAATTTTGGGTGTTTTCTATGTTTTCTGCTGTTTTAGTAATATTTATAAAACCTGTTTATGCCTAGGAAAAGGTACAATGCAGGTATTTGATTCCTGGTAGTGTTTATAAAAAGCCAAAAACCACCAGCTCTAACAACCACGTACTGATTTCCATGTAAATCAGATCAGTTTGCAACACCCATCTGAGTTGTGTCCTTGAGGAATGGCTCTCATTCGGTGCAGAATTTTATTTACTGAAACCAATCTTTCATCTTCACTACCCAAGTTCTTATAAGAAAATATATTTTCAGTCAGGAACTATTTACCTGCTGCAACTATGAATGTTAACATGCAGGAACTTTTGAAGTCGTGTGATAACATGGTCCTTCCCTCTCACCCCTAAGTATTTTTTTTGCCAGAAACTATTGGGTTTTACTTTATTTAACTTTAAGTCATCTTGCAAAATAATCTCATATCCCTTTCTACCTTTTCACATAACAATCACTCGTGCCTTAAATCTTAATGCATCAGTCCATGGTCTGGGATTTGACTGGCAGAAAGTGACCTCTAGGTACAATGAAAGTAAAACAAAATGGAAATTAAAGATTTTGGGTTAGTTCTGCATCCTGGAGGTAAATTTCTGGCCCCACTGAACACAGTGCTCCTAAGCTCAGAGGCTTATAAGAAATCTAAGACCTAACTCAAAGTCACAGAATATGCAGCAGAAGGGAAAGGAAAGGAGGGAAGAAAGGAAGAAGAAACAGAGAGGCAGGGATAGAAAGGCAGGAAGAAAGGAAAAGAGGTTGTGCTATAGGTGAAAGTAAGAAAGCAGAAAGTGACTCAAAGTCTGTCTACAATTTAGACCTAAGTGTCTACATCCAGAGAAGGGCTGCTGGTCTGCAGAACCTCAAACCACAGCCTGAAATCAGAATGCAGCAAAGTTCTCCAGAAGTTACTGCCAGAGTGTTTGCAGGGAGAAGAGGGAAAGGCAGCTTTAGAGCAATAACCAAGAAATTACCTGCCCTTAGGACATGAGGGCAAAGGCAGGAAACTCAGTGACTCAGATCATCTCATGTGCAAGGGAGGAGGGATCAGTGCTAGGGACTATCAGTAGGGACTCTCAGGAGCCCAAGGCTGGAGGCTGCACCGTAAATCATTTTGGTGAGGCCAAAGAAAGTTGATGCTCTTCCTAAATGAAGCAGAATAAGAGAAAGGGAGCAATTACTTTAAGCAGCAAGAGAGAAGTGTAGCTTTTTTAATCAAATTGGAAAGAATGAGGCCCTTTGAATATTATTTTTTTTACTGCGCTACAGCAATTTCCCGACCTCATGGCCTGAATACTGTTGGGTATTTCAGGCTCAATACACTTGAAATACAGATAATACACTTTATTTCTGCATCATGCTGCAACAAACATGTTCCTACAACATCCTTCAACAGAGCAACATTTCTTGATAGAAAACTATTCCATTATAAATGTAAGCCTTCTTAAATATTTTCCTGTAACCATTCCCCTTTCAGCGTAAGAACAGGGGTTCTGAATAAGGCTGACAAGGCTCCTGTTGAATTTAATAAATGTTTTCCTAGACTACAACAAGTTCTCTTTTTGATATTTGCATAATCCTTGCTTTGCTGCCCACACATTTGCTAAATAGAGGCAAGCCATAGCCTTTTTCAGGCATATTTTAGAAACAGAGATCTATGTTAAAAACCAGCTAGCATAATAGCTGGAGACTAGGAAGTTATATTATGTATTACAATAAAGGAATGCAAAAATAGTATTTGGTCACATAAATCTTCGAGTTCATCTTGAACCTTCGTATTCAACATCAAGAGAGGACCAGAAGTCTAAGACACTGATTCTTCAATTTATTCCATATAGAAGAGTCCAAAGGTCTCAATAAACCTCTGTGGGACTGCCCATATATATTAGGTTACAGGAGGATTTGACTTATTTTTCCAAAATAAATGAAATAAGATGCAGATTTCCTTTTATTTCTATCTTTGTCTTTTCTTATTTTTCTGGAAAAAAAAAAAATCCAAGCTCTAGAATTGCTTATCTCAAAGCAAAACCAAACCAATCTTCCCCAGATTGCTTCCACTATTCCACTGCCTTTTCCTCTACTAATTTAGATGTGACAAAGAGACCAATATACCCTTTACCTCAAACCATGTTACTTAAAAAATATACATCAACAAAAATGTATTGTTCTTTCCTCTTATTTTCACATCTCATAATTTATTTTTTTCATAGATACAAAACCCCTTTACATTTGCAACAAACCAAGTTACATCAGCTGCTGGTGAGGGTTGACCAAGTTCAGTCACAGAAGTTGGATACCAAGACAGTTGTTTTTCCAGCACAGCTGCTGAGATAAAAGATAAAAGATGTTGATGTTTGATATTATCTGATTTTCAAAACCACTCTCTTAGCAGCATAATTAATGTCAGATGGTGCTGCCAGACTACTAGCAATATGTGAAAAATATAAAATCAATTCTTTCTGGGGTACTTTTGAGTAAGATAAATGAGAACTCCTTTTCCAGTATTAATTGCTGATTGGAATTATATTTTATACAGAAAGTCTATGGAATCCATAAAAAGCATAAGAGTTTCTCCCGGTGCTGCCCTCCCCTGTAATTGATGAGACATCTGTAACATCAGAGAAAATCAGAATATCTGGAATATTTGTTTCTTTACAATATCTGGCCAACACTTTCACAGCCTGCTATTTCTTTAAAATTCAGGGACTGCTTGACAGACCAGAGGGGTTTTGGGGAGGAAAAAGCCCCTTTCTTCATGAAGACATAAAACAACTCAAAGGAGCCCCTCATGATCATGAAGCAACAGGATGCTGCTTGTTTTTCTGATTGAAATGAAATATATATTTATATTATAATTATATGCAATTATACCTGCATATAATTGCTATGTAACAGTTTTAATAGTCCATCCAAAAGGAAAAAGAGAGCCTTAAGAGTGCAAAACAGCAGCCAGCTGCACTTGCACCAGCCTGCTGAAGCTTCTACTAACGCATTTTGGGTCCATAAAAACACAAAGCTAGTGTGGCAAATACCAATATCCTTATAGGAACTTTTGCCATATTTATCTTCTTTTTCCTCGTGGCCTTTAGTGGCATTTGCAGAAAAATTAAGAGATAACCCATTTCTTAAAAGTAAAATCAAATTGAAGTGGCACAAATTTCCAGACTTCATAATACCGGAAAAAATCTTGAAAATACTGTACAAACGTAACATGAAGGCTCAGTGAATTTCTTAAGATCTCAGCATACACTCACAAATCAAAATTTCTTTTCCTTCTGTTTATCACTCAGAAGATTTTTTCTTAACTCTTCAAAAATTTCTGTTTAGTGTTGTGCAGCTAAATAAAATGCTGTTAGCAATATTAATGCCATTAAACAGGAAGTATTTTTGTAGCAGTTAACTAAAATAATTCCATAAAATTAGAGATGGAAGACATTGCAATAACCCACTTAGATTCCTTATTTGTTTTGTTGGGTTTTTTTAATAATTCCATTCAGAAAGAAGCACATCTCTTTCAAGAAGATATCCTGAGAAGAATGATGATCTATGTAGACAGGAGAAGACAAAAAAAGCTGTAATCTTGCTGAAGGAGACTGAAAGGAAGTGAGATGCTCTGACCCAGACCTCTGTAACTGAGTTCAGGCTTTTGGAATCTAAAAGGCAACTCACAGGTAAAAGGGCCAAGTATATTTTCTCTCCTAGTTAATCAAATATAGATTCTATCAAAATTCTATAGCCATAAAGCAGGTTCTACACACATATGTACTTTCTGAATCAGCCTAGAATTTAATGAGCCCGTAATTAGAAGCCAAACTGAGTGATCTTTCATCTCCTGCTATTAGTACTCTTTTCTTCCTTTTAGCAATGTTGTTCATTATCTTCTTCTGAATATCAAGTGGGTTTTATTTTTGTTTTTTTAATTCTGTCACATAAATTACACGTGTCTAATCCACTTAGACAATTCAGAGCTAAGATTTTTCCAGTGTTGACCTTTGCAAAGGTCTCTTTGCCATCTGTTTTTTATATTTAATTAGTGTTTTTTTCCTTCTTGCAGCAATCTCTTGAAGACTGAAATAAATGACTATAATTATCACTATCAATTTGCCCTTATTTGATCTCCTGACCACAAAATCATATTCTGGTGATTACACAGTATCTCCACTGTGGACCAGACATTAGACATAGTTGTTATGTCTATTAGTATTGATAAAAAATAGAAGATAGATTTTTTCCACTCTCCCCAGGTAAACTCTTCATCCACAGCAGAAAAAAAAACCAAAACATTTTATGGTCATTTATTCTCTTTTTCTTGTTCTTATGGTACTTTCCTCACATCCTTTTGTTAATCAAAACAATTTGGAAGTATTTAGATATTATTCTAAGCAGCTCCACTGCTGGTGGCACATCATTTCTGATGGATAAATGTGGTTTAAAGCAATACAAACACGGACTTAATATCAGAGATTAGATTGGGCATTTCAGTCTTCAGCAGCTGACTGACAATATGGAAATCTGCTCCTGGGAGGTATGTCCCACTTTAAGGCAATTCTCTGCACAGCAGTCCAAGCATAATATATTAATTCTAAACAAAAACCCTGGGCCTAAAGTGCATTCCTCTCACTAGTTAATAACATCATTTCATGTATTTCAGGCAATGGGGTTTTTTGGGGGTTCTTTTTTTTTTTCTTCTGTTAAGATATTTTCATTTCAGGACAAATTTGTCCATGCCTGGATTTCCAGGGCATCACTTCAGCATGAGGTAATTTGGGGCAGTAGATGACTGGATAACAGTGTATAACTGGAGTAGAGTTGTCTGCCATAACAGAAATAATTCCTTTGTAATAGGAATAAAGTGAACAGAGTGGAGAAATGACCAAAGGAAGGAGTTTATACATCACACCCCTTGGGCAGCCTGTGCTCACTCACAGGGAGCTGCCATTAGGAACATCTCAGCTGGAGATTGTGCAGGATGGTGCTTCTCTTCCCTATTGTCCAAGCTACCAGTGAAAATGGGATCTCATTCCCTCCATTTTTTTACAGAAGTCTCTGCATTAAGCCTGATTATTTGCTCATTGTTCAGTAACGGGATGAATTTAATCTTTTTAGCACAAATCTCAAAAAATATTGTATTATTTTTATAAAGTGCATAATTTGCTTCCTAATTTTTTCAGAAGATCATGCATACAGAATTAATATTGCTCTAATTAGCCAAGCATATGAACTCCTACCTCCTGAAACAAGATTTCAAAACTTTATATCAAATATTACCATCCCATAAGTTGAGATTCTCCATATTTTAATTTCCAGTAGATGCCTTTGGTCTCCATGGAAATTGGTCCAAGGAGGTTTGAAATGTTACATATTATTTAATATATCATATATTCACATAAATTTTGCCAGAAGATCTGTCATATCTGTTCAAGTGTAAAGTACCAAGAGAGTTAAGTAAAGGAATACATTAAATTGAAACTCATTGTAGCCCATCACTGTTGACACCACTGGCCTTGAAAGATTTTCAATGAGGTTTCTGAGAACAATCTTGAAAAATCAATAATCTCACCAGAAAATGTACCAATTATAATAGTCAACAAGCTCATAATAAATCATCATACTCTATAATCATGCTGTTGAAGTCTGGATAGACTTTAAACAATTAATGCTTCACTTGTCAGTCAAAATTAAAAAGCAGTAACATTTACTGGGATTAATGAGGCTATTCTTTGATTTCTAACACAAGTTATACACTTAAAATCTATAAAGATACTTTGGTGATCAAGGAAATAAAAACACGTGGCAGTTAGCTGATACTCTTATTCCTTCAGTTTTCACAAAATAGAGCATTTCATAACCAAATTGCTAGTTACAAGTTGGTTTAAAGGAAAAAATAAAATTATACAACTACATTTCAAATTATTCTAGAGATAATTGAAATTGTTCAAAACATTTTTTTTTTTTTTTTCTGGATGTAAAACTACTTCTACTGAAAACTTTGTAATTATGGTACAACTTGCTACATGAGCCTTGGCTTCTTTGACAGAAGACAAGCATTTTATCATAAGAATTAGACAGGTGGAGACGTGCAGATGAATTGTTTGTGGATGGCTGTGCCTTTTGGATAGCTCCCAGTTTCTGTCCTTTATGGGGAGTGACCCCATAGATTTGTGCAGCACATCCAGTGACTTGTGAGAGCATCAGTGACCCCTGGCCAGTGACTGACCTGCCATGTCAACTTCTCACCAAACCTCCCTGGCCCTCTGTCAGCACTGAAGTTTAAAAATGTGAAAATGAGGGGACTGTCATTGAAACACCCACTCCTTTTCTCAGCTGAACTATACTTGGGTCAAGCAAATTGTCAGGGAAAAGCCCACCCTGCTGTCAATGCAAGACTCCAAAGCTGGTCCTGTCAGACCCTTTAATGAAAGGCTGAGGAAATACAAAGCATCTTGCTTTCACTGTAGCACAAAGAATGGCACAAACTGATCTTCTTTTCATGGAAATAACAAACAAGTAAAGAGTTTTACCTGCCTCATTTTTAAACGTTGACACACAAAAAAATTTTAAAGACTGCACTAACTTGTTTCAAGATCCTCTTTGAGAAAATTTCTTCCCAAAGAACCAAAGATGATATAAACATATTGCAACTGAAACTGGGAGTTTACTGGGGAGAGAGAAATGAAAGAATATCCCAGACAAAGGAAGAATGGTTTAAAGAAATGCACAGTCAGGAAAGTGCCTACACAGTGAGACTGCAGCACACACAAGCTCAGTTGCAGCTAGCACTGAAAACAATAGCAGAGGAGACATAGTGCTCTGAGCTCTAGATATTCAAGGAAGATCCTTGGCAGGTAATTGTGCTGCTGCCTCCTCTTTCCTCTCTTTCTGCTACATAACCTTTCTCCTTAGCAATTAAAACTCTTCCTGCAATCTCACTCAAAATGAGAGCTTGCCTGCTGTACCTCATCATCTGTCACTTTCTAGTCCTGACCCGGAGACAGGGGTGTGGGTTTCTGCCCAGATGTCTGGATAGTGCATGTGACACTTTTCCTCAAGTGTCCCACTTTTCCTCAAGCCGGGAAGATTTGCTGCTGGAAAGGTTGTGGCCCAGAGCATCTTATTAAGGACCCATGACTCTGGTGCCTTTAGACCAGGGTAGGGAGTATATTCCTTGTGCTTGCAGAATGAGAGAGGACTGTGAGGCAGGAGAGCATTCCTAACAGGGAACTGCTATGCAGATAAAGAACCTCTTTGGTACTTTGCCCAAGCCCCCATCTTTGTGGAGAGAGACTCATTTAATGTAGCTTTCCTTAGAGCATGGGGACTGCAGATATTTCTCATGTTATGATTTAACACTTACTAAGAATTTCTTTCTCTCCTTTACTGGCTATCACTAGTGCTGCAGTGAGAATGGACCAGATAATATTCACCTTAATTATAGCAAGCACTACAACAGCAGCACGCACTAAGGAGTCAATACACCTGTGAGATTGATTCTTTGCCTTGTACTGTGCTTAAAACATTAACAGTAGAAGTTCAGCTTAGAAGACTTCTCTGGGATTAATGACTGACTGGGTTAATGGCCTGCAACTCAGTTGTTATTGCTTAATAATGATGCTTAACATTCATGTAGCTCCTTTCTTTAAAGGATCTTAAATATTAAGTATCAGTTTTCATTCAGTGCATTTATATTCCAAGTATCCCAAAGTGGCAGTAGAAAGCTGTGGGCAAGGGCAATACCTATTATGTGCCTTGCAATAGTGCAGAGGTTTGAAAATTAGTTTAGTAGCACTGATGAGAGATGTACTCTCTGCACAAGAACTACTGCAATGGATTAACAAACCCACATATTTATATTACCAGCCCACTCAGAAGGGAGGACAAAGTAAACAATAGTCCAAGCAGAGCAGACTCCTGAAGATTCTTTTTCAGTATTTCACTGCCCTTGCAAACACCTTCATATAAAATTATGATTACCTTAAACAAGTTATTGCAGGGATGACCAGATCCTCAAAACTAGACTGCAGTCATATTTTTTGGCTGAGTGATAGATATCCTCAATGTCAGACTCCTAATGAAATGTTTGGCAACAATAATGAGAAATCATCTATTCACATCCTTGTATATCTATCATTTTTAGCAATAAATGCTTTATCATTGCCAGCAAAGATCAAATACTAATTATTTCACATTTTACATCGTCTGTAGAATTAAAGTTACCACACCAAAGACAATATGTCCCAGAAAGGTGTGTTGAGTTCACAGTAAAACCTTGTGCAGGTCACTGCCAGACATCCTATAGCTAAACTGTGAAATGAGGGAACTCAGTATTATAATGAGGAAACAACCATTTAGATGAAAAGACTGGTTTTGATCATGGCCTAAGTCAAGTTTTTACTTTGTCTTCATACTTCACTAAAGATTATACTGCATTTGCACTATTTTCACACAGGCCCAGCATACAACACGTTTAATACAGGTGCATTGTCAGCCTCCATTGCTCAGATTTTCCGAAAATACCAGTATGGCATTTATTCTTGGATTCAGTTTGACACAAAAAACTTTGAATCTGAAAATGCAGAAAAATTTATGCTGACTTCAGTGAGCACTTTGGCATGGCCAAAATAATTAATTTTCTCCCATCACTTCAGGCTCAGAACACATTTGGAGTAGCAGTATTGCTTGGAAAAGAGATTTGAATCTTCAGATCTTCCCAATATCAAGTTAGGAAGGACACCAGAGAAGAAAATCCCTTCTGCATGAAGAACAATGTTGGTAAGAATGAATATTCTTAAAAGAATACTTTTAAAATCTGATTCTTTAGGAATGGGCTTCAGAATGTTTGTTCTTCTCAGTAGGACATCTGTATGAACTAAAACAAACAGGGAGATTTAGGTTGGGTATTAGGAAAAGGTTTTTCACCTAGAGGGTGGTTGTGAACTGGAACATGACAAGAGTTCAAGGACCCTTTGAACAAGGCACAGGGTGGGATTCTGGGGGTTGTCCAGTGCAGAGCCAGGAGTTGGACTCTGATGGTCCTTGTGGGTCCCTTCCAGCTCAGGATACTCTGTCATCCTATAAACAAAACAAGAGAGGTTCTTCCAGCCAAAAGGCAGATCAATTCCATAGACACACACAGTACAAAAACTGCAACAGCTGAGTACAGAGGGGTGGCTCCAGGCTCTGCAAGGGAAGCACAAAACCACTGAGAAGTTGAAATTTTCTCACCAGACCTGGGCTTGCCATACAAAGAGGTACAACAGCAGCCTGGGGTCTCTGCAGCTGTTGCAAGGAGATGAGCACTGGTGCTCATCCCACTCTTAGCTCTGTTTCCATTCACAGGTTGGTCAGTGCACAGCTGAGGGCATTCATTTTCTCACTTTATCACTTTCACCAACACCATGAAGATTACAGAAACACAAAAAACCATTAAATAGCATTCTCTGAATTCTACTGGAAGAAATTTTCCAATGTCTTTAATGCAGAATTTTTCAGAAAGGTTTTAAAAAGGGAAAAACAGTTGATCTTTCAAAAAAAAAAATTTAAAAAAATCTGCCTTTAAAAGAGTACTTTTGAAGGTAATAACTCCTAAGTGCAGCCAGTAGGATAGCTTTTTTTATATATAGGAAGATAACAAAGTTTTAAATAATCAATTGTAGAAATCTTTTGGGAAGATCTGATTTCAAAATGTAATTCTCCTAGCCAAGGCTCTGTAACTCACTATATATCACCATAGTTCCCATCCTTATTGACTGAGATGGGATGCCTGCAGGGCTTGTTAAAAATCTATAAAACCTATTTAAGAGTTTCAGCTTTGGCATTTGGTAGAAACAACCTGACATCAGCTAACCTGAAGAACTTCATCTGTGCAAATAAAAAAATTCACTGAAGGTCTAGAATTTAATACACGAGCTTGAATTTTTTTTTTTTTTAAATCTTCTTGACCACAGCATAAAATGCAACATATCAACATGTTTGCAGCATCTGTTTTTTTACCCTGAAAGTTTACTCCATAATACTCTTCAGTGGCATAACTTTATGAGTGGATAATCTTCAGTCTTGCCAAATTTTTCTACCATGAACCTTCCCAAAAGGTTCACATTATCGGGAACATCTGCACTACCTTTCTAGGACAGGTTAGTAACAGATGCATCACAGTTTCCATTAATTACCAGTACTACACAAAGTAAAAACAGTTTTATATTTTTGGGCCCTGGTTCAACATTTAAAAGTAACTCACAAGATACTGCTGAATAAACACTCTATTCCAGATATGTTTAGATTTTTTTTGTTTGTTTGTTTCTGGTGTTTGTTTTTTTGGTTTTTTTCCTATATTTATTTAAACCAAATATTGACAGAGTTTAATGTAGCTTGAGATGCCATATTTTTTATTGGTTCTGGAATATTTAGGCAGACATAATAAAATTCAAGCAATCCAGTCTTTAGTTTCAAATCCAAAAGCCCCTTCTGTAAACATTAAAAATATGCAAGTCTCAAAAGCCTACCATGGATTCCCCTGGTAAACAGATTCCACATTAAAAAAACTGCTTTTGCTCAGCCTGTGATATCCTGGGATTTTACTTATGCCAAAGGAAAGAATCAGGGTCAGAATCAAGCACTAAGTCATGTAAGCAAGAAGGTTCCTTTCCTTCTCATTGTTATTAACCATAATAAGCTTGACCACCTGCTTTTAAACATTGCTATCCTAGACTTTGTTCCCGGTTCATTTGTTGGAGGACTGCTACATAGTTTCTGCCCATTTCGTGTTTCCCACCCCTCCTGCCCTCTTCCCCTGAACTTAAGTCACAGATATAAAACCTGTATCAGAATTAGGGATTTGAAACAGAAAACCTCTTCTTATGACTTTGCTTCTCAAAGGTAGTTGATCCAAAGGGTAATCTGAAGATAGAGGTGATATGCAGTTCATTGTACTTTTTGCTATGAAATTTGTAGACAATACCTTTGGTTATTACCAATTGACAAATGAAATGTTCTGTATTGCAAAGCAAAGGCTATATCACAAGCTAGCATTTATGTCAGAGCAGTGATAGAGTATTTTAATTAAATGTGTAAGGAGATGCATGATAAGAGGGGAAAACCCATCTAGGCATTTCAGCCAGGTCTCTTCAGATACTTTCATTGTCTAATGTTAGCAAAAAGGTTGCAGGGTAAGAATTAACCTTTGATCTAACATCACTGTGTTACTGAGAGACTCAAGAGGCTCAGAGCCATGCCTTTCCTCTCCTGTGAACCTATGCAAAGGACAAAATCAGAGTCATTTTTTGCATGCTCAATAAAGCTCAGCAAAATGTCACATCATTCTTCCCCTGGTGGAATGATCTTACTGAGGACACAAGTGTTTGTTTGCTTTTTACAAAAACTATGTTGAAAATACAGCCTAGCACCCACTAAGTATCACATCACAGACATTTATAAGCAAACATTCTGCAGAATAAGCTGATGATGTTCCCAGTCATAATTTATGGATATGAATTCAGCTGTTGGTACCTCAACAGAACTCGAAGGAAAAGGTGGATTAGAAGTTAAGGCTTTGCCTTCAGACTTCATTCCTCAGGCTGCTATTGGCCTCTTGGGCATCTTTGGACAAAAATCTTCTGAGCCTTTAACTCAAGGATTTTGGCATAACCACATTAATGCAGGGGCTAATGGCTTTCATCTTTCTTGGAAGATACGTGCTTCCATTAAATCGTATCACAGTTTATTTTCCCTTTCAGGCTGATGTGGCCAAATGTCATTTTACAGAATTGAAAGTGTATCAGAAAAAAAACAGTCAATCAACTTTAAGAGATAAAAATCCATTACAGAACTCTTGTCCAACAATTACATGCTACTGATGGCACTAAGAGTGTTCCCCATTAAAGGATATTTACTGAAAATTGGTTGTTCTATTAACTAAAGGTAAGTAGTTCTAATAAAAATGTGATTTTTTTTCATTAAGAGCAACCACCAATTACTTCAGTTTAATTGGTGTTATTTTGAGCTCAGTGTTTTGCAGTTTTCACCTTCTGCTCCTTTAAAGCCAGCATGTTCTACCAATTTGCAAAAGAGAATGAAATGTGAGGTGTGAACTCACACACAGAAAGAGCAAACCACAATAAATACAGATGGACAAAAAACCCTACTGAGCACTGAATTCTAACAGCTGCATTTGTAATACATGTATGACACAAAAATAGGCAACTAATAAAGACTTTTCTTGTGCTGGAAAAGGCAAACCAGTCAAATGGGCTCATACAGTTTGACAACTGTTGTTAAGGAAGGGTTAAGAAAATTTCCCAGCCTGAACACCCAGGAGCCCCTCTGGCAGCCACCCTCACACCACCCCAGACTGTCACTGCCAGGACCAAAGTCCCTCCACAGCGCTGGCTCCAGTGACCCAACAGGTCCCCACTGGACTCCCTCACACTCAGCCCAGGTTTCCTTACTGGTTTGACATCAGGTTTCCTGTAGCTGAGTCTCAGATGTCTTGTTCCATGAAGCAATTTATTTCTGGTGCAGTAACACAGAAACAGCCCAAGCTGGTGCCTCTGAGGAGGACCCCAAAGAGTGCAATCTCCAGGCTTTTATCCCCTCACAGTCCAAGCACAAGAAAATCTGAGGTTCTCAGCTCCTGCCATGTCTCTCACCTGGCTGAGCCAGAGGTGCCCTTTGTTGTCCAAAGGGTGAGCAGATCCCCCACCCAGAGCACACCTGCACTCCAGGCCACCTGCACTGAATGCAATCCTCAACAGAAGAAATGTTTTTATAGTGTGGGAACAAATAAATTCCATAACTGGATGGGCATTCCCAGTAAGACTCTCCTGCTTAATTTATCCAGTCCTTGGAGACCAGGAACCATGAACATTGAACAGAAGAGCTGCAGCAGCATTTTGTGCAGCATCCAGGAGATGTTTGACTGCAGACAGAGTTCATCACTTGAAGCCATCCTACTGAAAGCAAAATGCCCAATTTTTCACTTTTCAACCTGAAAATCAAAGTGGAGAAGGCGAAGGGAAGGCATACAAGCACACATTCCTCTTTACCACTGCCCAAACCTAGGCTGGAAGCACCAGGTGTTTACAATAAAAAGGATGCCAGTCTTATATTCTGGCATCAAGACACAAAGGATTTCATGCAACAGAACCTTTGAAGAAGCACTGCTGACATTTTTCACTCTAGTCTGCCAGAAGTATGACTAAACCTGAAAATAATAGGTTCAAAGTTCTCCAATAACAAAAGATGATGAAAATTTTCTTTGATTTCTCTCTGCTACTATTTATTTCTTTATACCTCTTACCTCCATTCCTGCCTATGTGTCTAGGATCAAGAAAAAGAGTTGCTTATACCAATAGGTGATGTTTAACCATGAAAGTGAATTGACCCCAAAGTTTATGGAGAGCAGGGTTTTTTATTTTTTTGGAAGCCAAGAAATCCCACAGAACAATATAAACACCAGCACTGCCCAAAGCACATGCTGACATGAGCTACCTTGGGCAGCACAGAATGGAGCCAGAGCAAATAGTAGCAGACTTTGATTGCACTCCCTGGTCAGGGGGAGCTAGAGTAAGATTATTGTTAGGGAAGAGGAATGAGAAAAGCATCATAGGACTAAAAATAATGACTTCATGTATCTGGGAAGTTGATTAACGTTCCTGAACCAGCCCCTTTCACAGCACCAGAAGAAATAATGAAAAATGTAAGCATATTTTTGGGAACAGTGGAATGATAATATATGCAGGGGAGAATGGCTCTGGTGTTCGTATCAAATAGCTGCCTGACTATGCACACAGTTCTGAGGGTGCAGAACAGCTATTGGCAGCGTGGTTTATTTTTCAAATTGAATTTCAGGAGACACACTAAAGCTTTTTTCTTCCTCCTCTCCTGCTTCCAGAAAGACAGCCTGAGTGAAATGTAATTTAGCATGCAGGAGTTCTGGACCTTTGTAATTATTTGGGGAGAAGGTGTTGAGTGGCTGGGGGTTTGGAGTCTGAACAGAAGCCAGGAAAGAAAATAAGAAATGCTAGGAAAAGCAGCATAGCAAATAGACAGAAATCCTATTAAATATCAGACCAGGAGAGGAAATAAGCATGAGAAATACGCAGCTGGAACAGAGTAGAAAAACAGTTTCTTGCATATATTTCCCACAGCTAATACTCCAATAGATTTCATGGGGCTTGGATCAGGCTTCCAAGAATGGAAGATATGAATGAGAAGTCAAATAAGAAGGA
Source organism: Aleadryas rufinucha (assembly GCA_013397815.1). Classification (NCBI taxonomy): domain Eukaryota; kingdom Metazoa; phylum Chordata; class Aves; order Passeriformes; genus Aleadryas; species Aleadryas rufinucha. The sequence continues at coordinate 1,576,185 of VZTH01002840.1, forward strand.
ATTGGGAAAAGAAATCTAGTAAAGAAGGAGTAAACTCTCAATTTCATAAATTTCAATGTTTAGGGAATCGTTCATTCAGCTTAAACTCAATGTATATGGTACAGTAATTTTTTGCAAAAACACATTTGAAGCTCTAGCTAGCCTGTGAGAAAGCATATAACAAATTTATATTTCAGTTAAACACTAGTTAAATATAAAAATTACTTGAATAGTGAATAAAATGAATTTTTTTGATTATATAAAAACAATCTTGAAAAGTCAGTGCTGACAGTAAGTCACATGTTAATAATTAAAAAAAATAAAATAAAAACAACAAAGTAAATCAAACAAACACAGAAAAAAACCCACCAACAAGCAGCAACCTAAACCTCAAAACTCAAAACAAAAGAAAAACCTTCATCTGTTATTTTACCTTCAAGTATTTCCTGCCATAAGAATACATCACACTGGGGAGCCATAAACTGGGCATTTTACCTTTATTTACACCCATCCAAGACCAGTATTCCAAATAAGGGAGCAATTTATCTGTTTTGCCTCCAAAGCTCATTATGTTTCTTTTGGTCTCTACACAGAACATTTTATCCAAGCAGACTTCTCTTTCTTTTTGACATTTTGTCCCTTTTTATCTGCTCCTTAACTTCCCCTGATTTTACCTATGTGTTACCCTTTGGGTTTTGTAACTACCAACACAGAAAAAGAAACAATTCTCTTTTCTTCCATTTATTTCTCAGCCCAAATCATAGCATCTCTCAAAGCAGTGTAAATTAGTAGTACCATGGAAAAAAAAAAGACTTTTCATATTTTAGTGTGCTGGAACATAACAGGATTACTGATGGTGTCAGACTGATGATACAGGCTAAAACATTGCTTTCAAAAAGTGTCCTGCTAAAGTTGTTTGAACATAGTTTCACTGGTGAGGAGGAAAACAAAAAATACTAATATTCCTAGTACTGCTGACATAAATGAAAGGAAAGAAATGTAGATCTCCAAGTTTCATTTTGATAAATATATTTGACTACACCTCAAGAAGAGTAGCAGAGACAATTGCTTTTAACACTGAATCCCCTCTGACTCTTAGAATACTTAGATTAACCAATTTCATCTCTGATGACTCATTTGGGAAAAAAAATATTGTTACGTAAAATACAGTGTTGTCATTGACTGAATTTATACAGCTGCCTTCTCTGTTTTGACACAGGTAACCTTTAATGTCCCCCCCTTCATCTGAACACCCCTGGGAATGAAACCCGTTCTGTTCTACTTGACCACTTAGAGTTTAACTAATCAGATTTATTATTAACTTGCTCTTTCTATTCCTCAGACAGGAACTTGGTTTAGATTCATGTCTTCTGACAAACCTATTAAAATATATATTTTTACTCTGAGCTGCTTTCTACTGAAACTTTCTAAAAAATGGAATTATTTATTTTTAAATGTTTCAGTATATCAGAGGCTTTAAACTATTTGCTTTAAGTTTTAAATAGCAAATTTAATCCTTGCAAAGGTGCTGAATTTTGCGAAACTCTGTGCTATTGTTTAAATTTTTGCTGAAGGGTAATAAAAAATAGTCGACTTTTACTAGGATGTGCAGACAGTATAAGAAGATTTCTGGTTAATATGCATTGAAGGTAGTATTGGCTCCAAGTTTGTAAATCCTCTGAGCTAGTTACATTTCTACACAAGCATTTCTTTTGACCATCTAAAATGTAGCAGTATGGGAAAAAAAATAAATTTGTTTCATGCTTTAACAAAGGTAAATAAACTCTATTAACCATTGCATTTAAAACAAGGCATTCAAGCTCACAAACCCCTAAGGATGAATAAATTTAATGTGAATTAATGGTTTCACTCATGTATTGAATGCAATTACTTTGTTTGAGCTGTTTGTGTGTTTTGGGGTTTTAAATCTGATATTAATGTATATAAGTCTGTCACAAAGCTGAGTCAAAGAATCTGGTTCCCAAACTCAAACCATAACGATTTAGACTCATCATACCTCCAATTTAATAAAAAATCCTGTCAGCCAATACGGCAGCAAATGTCTATTGAGCACCCAGGATGGACAGACTTACTCCTTCATGCTTTAGCCATTGCTAGAAATTAATTTTGAGAAACAAAAATGAAGGCAGAAATATTTAATTGAACTTTACTAGTTGGTTGAATCCTGTTTCTGCACCTGGGAAGATACAAAAGAGCCTGTACAGGTGCAGTCTTGATTAGAGTAATTCTTGAATCCGTGTTGCAAAAAGGGTTTTCAGAAGAAAGATGTGCCATTTGTTAGAAAATCTGACCAGCAAATAGATGTACAATTACCAAACTGTACAGGGACCAATATGCTTAAATAAAACTAAAATAAAAATTTAAGAAAAAGAGAAGCTGAATATAGCACACACACAGAAAATCACATGAAAACACTTGCTCCTGGAGGTACTCAGAGCAGGGCTGAGTTTATAGTCAGATCAGCTTTATGTTCAGCTAAGCTAAAACTCAGAAGGTGACCTTCATTGAACAAATTGGTGTCTGAAAATGTTTCCTGTAAGAGTGACCTTTTCACCTGCAGTTAGAGGAAACCAATCCATTTTCAAGATGATGTGATTTCTTATCATTCTGTTGGCTCCACACAGGGAACTCTGAGACTCACTGGGAAATTTATGTTCTCCGACAGCATTTTAAGTGGTCAGAAGGAAACCAGCAGGTTCATGCATATTATGTTCAGCTGGTAGTTCAGAGAATTTACAAATCCAGTTATTTATGGAGCACTTTTGTGGAACAACCTTTTTTAGGGTAAAGTTTCTTCGCAGTAGAAACTTATCCACAGGGAAATTGCAAGAGATATCTTTCTAAAAATTAAGGCATCTAAATACATCAATTACAGGAACTAGAAGGATAATCAATATCCAGTGCCATTTCCCTAATCATATCTTCTCTCTCCTTACTGAGAGATTTTTGTATTCTTTATTAATAATAAGTAATATATGCAGTCTCAAAGCTGAAGCTGAAAACTTCATTATATACTACCAGATTTCAGAATCAATTCTACAGCTTTATAGCGATTCTTATTACTGTGCTACTAACTATATTTAATGAAAACATAAAACAGTAGCACAGAAATATTACAAAGAAATCCAGTTTTCAATGTATAAACAAATACCTTTTTTATACACCTACACATACTGATAGTAAATGAGGTTCTAAGGGCAACTACATAATTTTTGTAAGCCATGAAGAACCATGGTGGTGCAGCTGCAGAAAAAACATCCAAACATTTTTTATTATAAAATAATAAAAAAGCGCATCTTAACCATTTGCATAGTCCAATAAAAGTGTCTTTGGGATGAACTTTAAAATTACTTTGCCCTTAATCTACCACATTTGGATCAAATTAGCTTTCTCACTTGTCCCTCCCTGCCCTAAAGCAGTCTTTCTTGGAAAACCTGACCAGGATCTACAGTATTTTAATGCTGCAATTGCATCCAGTTTCTGCTATTAATGTGGATTCAAAAATTCTATTAAAATAGCACTTCATTTGTTGAAAAAAAGGCAGGCCTTCTGCTTGGGTGTATGCATTGAGTCAGCTGAGAGACGTTAAAACCAATTTGGTCGCAGTAATAACAGGGTATTTCTGCAATATTGCACAGATAACAAATAACTTGGTTTGAAACTGCATTTCTAAAGACTGTCTGAATATATTTAGCTAAACTTTTTCATGCCTCAAGTTGTTTTGGATTTAGCCAAGTATATGCTGGGCATTTGCTGACCAGCAGATGCCCAGCATATACAAACATAAGTTGTAAGTCGAGAGAAGTTAAAGAATTCTGCCCTGAAGTAACTGGTTTTTTAAATTTCTGCAGAAAAATAGTAGCCATAAGACAAAAAAAAAAAAATGAATAAAAATGCTGTGTAATTCTAGTTTTATAAAATCTGAAATATTTTCAGTTAGACTGAAATAATCTTCATGAAATCTGTCTGTTGAAGGGATTAAAACCCACTTGGAGATGATCAGTTTATCAAAGGAAATTCTGGGGCTCAGAGGCTTGCACTGAGGAAGGTATTGCTGCAGGAAGGAACATCAATGTGGACTGAGCTCAGTATCAGAGGAACACCTTTTGTCATCTGGTCCCTTATATTTGACTACATTGCAGGAAATGTAGTGCATGACAGACTGAACAAAGATCTCATCCAGCATAGAGTGTATGCTTGGCTATGTCCAATCTGCTCTAGGTGACCTCTGGAGTTTGATGGAGGGCCCCTAAGCATGGGAGACCAAATTAAACACTCTAAAGAAAAATAAAACAGCAGAGAATGACAGTTGGTTCCACTGTCAGAGCAATGCTGCAGCTGGAAGCTTCAAGAGGTAGAACAGAGCAGGTTTTTGAACAGCCTTAAAAATGAATGTAATCTAGTGCACTGCAGAACTGGGAGTCAGCATCTGACCTGTGCTACTTTCTAGACAGTGCCAAGCCTTGAGCCAGGTCTAATTGCATTTCTTTCTCATGAGGGTGAGCAGCAGAAACCTTTCTGAGAAGAATAAAAAAAAAAAAACATTTTAGGAGAAGAATCAAAGAGGTAGTGATGAATTCTTAGTTCTGGAGGGTTCCTTGCTATTGTGAGTTGAGAGATGTAAAATCTCCTCTGGGAAGAAAACAGAGAAGTCTTCAGAATCATCAGCTATCACACTCTACCCCAAACCCATCATTCATGTCTCCCATACAGCCTAGAGAAATTGAGAAGTGTCTGGTGCTGGCAGTAAAGGATTTGATTTGAGTGTTCTTGGCCTGTGTTATAATTTCTTTAATGGAACAATCTAGGATTTTCTGCCTTGTACCTCTGCTTAGCATTTAGCTATTGCACAAGGATTTAGAGCAATTTTGCAAGTATGCACAACTTTTCTGCTGGCAGAGAATCTGTATGCATCCTAATCATCTTACTACCTATTTACTTATTTATTTCTACTAACAGTCTGACACCTCTTTTTCAATTTAAAGGGAAAAAAAAAAAAGGTGCTGTTTGGAGACACAAAAGGTTTCAACTTTCATGAGTGTTTGATGTTTCTGCTAATGACTTAATAATTCTGTGCCCTCCAATTAACTAATGATCTTAATATATTTATATATGCAAGAGAAGAAAACAGAAGGTGATAAGCAGTGTATGAATCTCAGTGCCACAGCTTTACATGTCTTTTCTTTTCCCCTTATAATACATTCTTAAGTGGATTTGAGAGTTGCTCAGTTTCAAACTGAGGAAAAAAATTACAGTAGTTAAGCATAATTTATACCACAAAGTTGAGGAGACCACTGCATTGCAGCACTTATCCTGAAGTCTTTGGGGAAAAAAAAGAGATTTTATTCCTTACAGCTTGAACTTTATGTCAGTGATCTTGAAGATGTTAATAGTGTGCTATACCAGCAAAGTACTGCTAACATATTATTGAGGAATCAATGTATGATTCTTAAAAACTCCTTAATTTTAACATAGAGAATACTATAGATATTTCTTCAAAAGTATTCCCAAGGAAAAGCTATACATTTAAGTTTAAAATATCCATGCAAATTAAAAAAAAAAAAAAAAAGTTGTAGGTATTTTGTAAGCATTTTGTAATATGTAGGTGTTTCCCCCATAGAAATATTTTAAAATATTATTCACAGTAATATACATATTTTTTTAAAATGTTAACAGGATTAACAAGATCAACAAGTCTGCTCCTAAAGGGACTTTGCCAGGCTATCATGTCCAGCAGCCACCTTCCATCTGCACAAGTACGATGAGAGTGACTGTGACTTTGAGTTCTTTTCTCCACATTTTGCTGGATGCACTCCATCTCTATGAAATTTTGCATTGATTAAACGTGTCATAATATGCTTAAAAAAGGAATTAGCCTTTCAAAAATGTTAATTACAATGTAAAAAGAAAGAATGATAGTTGTGTGGAGTGAATCATTGCAAATCAATTAAACAAAAATATGTAAAACAGAGGAAAATATTGGCTTCAGAATACTTGGACCCTGCAGCCACCAGAGTCCAAACTTCCCAAAACACAAACACTTGTCACTAGAGAGATCATTTACTGAACCAGGACTAGTTACAATTTCATATTAGTTGCTTTCTTGTCACATATTTAATAATATTAATTTGACATTCATCAAACAAGTGTGTCATCTTGCCAGGCAAGGAAAAACCTTTTCTTTCCCTTGCCAGAGCCACATCCTGTCCTTTCTTCTTCCTCTTCCCAATGGCACTATTTGACTTTTATAACTTGCAAATATTTCTTGCTCGAACACTTTAATGTGAGGAAAGGTCATTCTTAAGATTTCTAAAAGCCTCATTAATTCTGTGATTCTGTGAAAAATGGCGAGGTACTGTTCCAGGTTCAAAGGTCATGCTTCTGTTTTGCCATGCCAAAACTTGTTCTTCTTATCTTTGGGCACATCTACTGGCAGACAAAGTTTTTCTCTTAAGTTTAAGTGGATTCCTGTGTCTTGTCCTGTCACTGGGTTCCACTGAGGGGAACCCTCTCTGTGACACCTGAGCTGAGACACACTAAGTTTTCTAAGCATGCTGTCAAACATTTTCTCACTTCCATCCTTTGGTACTTGGAGAATATTGCTGTCTTTTCCACTGTCACAGAAACATTTAATAAATGTTCTGTTCATCTTTGAATTAGGCTTTTGAATCCTAAAGTACCCAGACTTCAAGGAATGAAACCTGATGGATACAATGATGTTCTTATACTGCAGCCATGGCTGGCTTCTGCTCAGAATATTTATATTTCTTCTCCATTTCCCAAACACAGTTTTATTTTTTAACAAACAATCCATCATCCATAATCTTTTATGTGCATGTAGTTCTTTAACAATAAAACCTTGGACATTTGACTTACTCAATTTACTCCTTCATTAGGGATTTTAGTAGCAATCAAGTTATTATACAAATGGGATCTTTGCATACAATTTTTACCTTTCCTAGTATTATTTCATTAAAAGTGTCCTGCTGTTGCCTACAAAATTTCAGCATTTCAGAGACAAAATTTCACAGCCAGCAATTTTACAGATAAATACTGTACAGTCTCTTGCAGCTTTCACCACTGAAGATCTTGTGTGTGGATAATCAGAAACCTGACCATTAGCAAAGAAAAGAAACAGAGAATGTGAAAATGTGTGGTGGACTGACCACAGGCCCCATTTCCTCTTCCCCTGTACACTCTGGGGGGAAGAGGTACAGAAATCAGAAGTAAACTCAAGGCTGGGAAGAAGGGAGGGGTGTGAGGAAGGTGGTTTTAATATTTGAATTTACTTCTCATTACTGTGCTCTGATTTGATTGGTAATACATTCAATTAATTTACCCAAGTCAAATCTACTTTTCCCATGACAGTAACTGTTGAGTGATCTCCCTCTGTCTTTACCTCAACCCATGGGCTTTTCACTGTATTTTCTTTCCCTTGTCCAGTTGAAAAGGGGAGAAAAAGAACAGCTTTGGTGGGTACCTGGTGTCCAGCCAAGGTCAACCCACCACAAATTCAAAATGATCCTATTTTCTGTTAAAGATCTAACAAACATTGCCTTTTAGCACTAACAGAGAATTTAATTCAGCAAGGTTATCTACTGTAATTGCTCCATTACACTGAAACACAATGTATTGAAATATTATATATTTTTACATCTTTGCCACCTTTATGTACTCTAGCAAGTGCTTTCTCTTTGTCCCCTGTTTGGTAAGAAGGTTAACACTCTTTACCCCTAAAAGCTGCAAGGGCTTGTACAGATTGCACGTGGGGAGGTTACTCTGTCTGTAGAGGGCTCTATCTCCCTGCTCCTGCTCCCCATCAATGCACAAGCTGAACAGGCCGTGACCAGGGATCTCTAAAGGATGTTATATAATGGCTGAGCAGCCTTGTGGATTTCCCCTCCAATTTTGTCATCAAACTCCTGACATCAGATACAAGAAGCAGAGAGTGAGGGCTCTCTGATGATTTGCTGTCCCGGAACTCTATTACAAGCCAACATTGAGACAGCTGACTCTACCCTGCCATCAAACCTTCAGAGCAGGGTTGGCTGTGGCTTTGACAGCCTCTCTGATCACTTGGAGTGGTACAGAAGGGTTTTTGACAATGAGGAATACTCAGACACTTCTATTGTCCCATCACACACTTTTACAAGAGTTAAAGGCCGTCTGTCCATCATTTTCATGTTCCTGAGCTCTATCTGAATGTGAGACAGGGCAAAGAGTTCTCTCTTTTAACAATAGCTCTGTGTGACATGATCACTAAAACGTTTTAAACCTTTTAGGTATTAATATTAAGTGGATTTATATTGAATAGGTCTGTCTAATGAATCAGCTTATTGTATTCACTGACAAAGTCATCAGCATGAAGGAAATGCTATTATCTGAGCAGCATTCTCTCACTTCTCTGAAGAGCAGCTCTTCTTAGCAGCCTTCTATTCTCTTGATGTCGATTATAAATCATGAGTATTCTGACCTCTGCTGCATATTAGCACTAAGAACTTTCTAATGCTTAGCTCATAGTCATGTTTCTTCTTTGTTTTCCTTTTATTCTTAGTTAAAAGATAACATTATTTCAGATCTTTTAATTCCCCAGGTAGTCTATGAGGACTTTCATGTGAGAAAATTAATTTAGGAAGAAAAAAAAAAGGAAATTACATATTTCTGGAGAGTCTTTCTCCTTCTAAACACTATCATCTCCACTAAAGTATCTTTCAATGTGTATTATCTAACCAGTTTTATACTATCTCATTTAATTTGAAATGACTCAAGAAAATTAACAATAACAGATATTACAATAACTTGATATTGTGTGACTTACTCTGTCTGATTTCTAGAAGCCAGTAGGTGCAGCTGAGGTCAGGTTCCTTTATTGGCAGGTCTGTCTCAAAGGCCTTAGAGCCAATGAAAGTTTCACCCCCAGCACTGTTGATATCAGGATTTCAAGAGGCTGTAGATTTCAAGAGTTTGGGATGTTCCCATAGCCACTCCCAATGATCATGTATTCAAGCAAGCTGATATTTAATTTTGCTTTCTTCAACTATTATATCTTTCTCTGGAGTATTCACCACTGTTCCTATGCTCAGGAAGAGCAATGTTATATACAAATAAATTTCCCTGGTTACCTTGGGTACAGATATTATCAAAACTGACAAAATATTAAATGTAGAGAACTTGACGTCCTTCAGATGGGATAATTAAAGTTTCTTTACCAGAACTCAAATCAGCCCAACAGATCTGTCCCCTTTAACCCATGAACCTGCTGGCAAATTACTTTGAAAATTAAACCAGTACCACTGCTTATTCAGACATATTTTTGCACTGTGAACTGGGCTAGTGGAAAGATCTCTACTAAAGAGAAAGTCTGGATTAAAGAGAAAAAATACGGCGCTGGTTCAGTATGTGCACACGGTTGAGGAACACAGGGATAATTGCAAGGATAGTGCTTGGGGTAAGGGCAGAACAGGCAATTTTTGTCCACAGTCTGTCAGATGGAGTTGACATGCACATCCTGCCTCTCTCTGTCATAAATTATGCAGAAATAATTTGAAACCACATCCTAAAAAAGACCTGAATGAGGAGCCTAGGTACTTCCATCAGATTTGATCCCCATTTTGATCCCCATTTTCAGCTGACCTGTGAAGCTGAAAATCAACAGAATTCTTCATTTACAAAAAATGACTCCATTAGGCAGCCAGCAACTATTCAATGTAAAATGTGGAAATAATCTGCAAGAATATGTTTTGTTTAAAACATTCAGGCTCCAGTTCCATATTTTCTCTCACCACACACAGATACTAGATCTGAAGATGTAGTCACAAAAACTTTCAGACCTCCAAGTCAGAACTTTTTTATACATAGAGAGGAAGATGAAGAGATGGTGATTAGAATTGTGCTAAAATGGAATAGTAATATTTTATTTTTTCAGAAAAAAATGGAGGTAGGAAATCCATCTCCTGCTCAGGTTTAAAACCAGTCCTTCAAAAGACTTTAAATCCTTGCAATCTCTTAAAGATCTATCTTTGTTTGTAGGAATACAGATCCTTCTGAAGAATTTTAATGAAAACTTCAGAGAGAAAATAACACTTGACAAAATGGCCTCAAACCTGCTGCTGATTGCATGTGCTTTCAGCACAGAGGAAAATTGGCAGAGATTCCACACCTAGCACAAATCAAGCAGAGATATTCAACCAAAAATCTCTCATACTGCAGTGAGTCACTTTACTTCAAGAAGTGACTTTATGGTCCTGGCAAAATGAGAGAAATCAGTCCCCATTTGAGACTAAAAAATCTTTTCCCATTAAATTTTCATCAAACAAGACAGATACTGCCAAAAAGTTTCACTTTTGGCAGCTTGGCTTTTATTGTCCCTCTGATCTTCTCTCTTAATGCCACCCCCCACAAAAAAAAAACCAACACAGCATATTCTCCATCATCTCTGTTGACTGTAATTTCCAAGTAGCTTCACATGAACTCCTACAGTAATGAACAGTAATTAACACATTCTCTTAACTCATCTTAGAATTTAATGTTGAACTCAGGCAAGCAGCAAGGACTATTAACTTTTATGAGTGCATAATAACAGAACAAAACCTCCAAGTGTAAGTGACCTCCAAGACTTGTTTTGATTCCCAGACAATGAGAAATAAATAACTAGTGCATTATATCATGCAGGATATTTATTTGGGCAAATAAATCAGGTATGTTAATTAAAAGTAACATACCAACTTCTATAAAATTTGGCCTCAGCTATTAACCAGTTTGTTTATTATCAAACTGATGAAAAAAATTCTGGCTTCCCGAAGTCAGAATATGTCTCTTGGACTAATACCTTCTAACTTTGACATACACCTCGTGTAATTTATTTTTTCTAATATTAAAAAGAAATAGATTATTTTAAGACAGAAAAACTATTCAAACTTTTGCCTTCTAGCAATGAAGACAGCAGAAATACCATTGTAAATTCATCCTTAAATCAAAATCGAGAGCAATCGCAACAAAAGTAATTTAATCTTGAAACAGGGAGAATATTATTTTTCCTATCTGTTGAGGGTGAGTTTTCTGCTGTCATAGATCCCTGAATCAGTGTGATGGGCTGACCTTGGCTGGATGTCAGGTGCCCACCAAAGCCACTCTATCATTCCCCTCCCTCAACTGGACAGGAGGAGAAAAATGCCATGAGAGGCTCGTGGGTTCAGCCAAGGACAGAGAGAGCACTCCCCAATTATCATCGCAGAAAAAACATGCAGCTGAGGGATATTAATTTAATTTATTACCAGCCAATTCGGTGTATGATAATAAGAAATAAAAAAAAAAAATCTTAAACCACCTCACTCCCACCCCTGTCTTCTTCCTGGGCTTTGCTCCCAATTTCTCACCCTCCCCCCAAGTGCTGTTGAGCTGTTGGTTTCTCAGGTGCTGAGTCTGAGTGAAGCTGCTGCCCCACAGCCAGGGGGGCTGTCACCGAGATTTTCACTTATGGTGGCTTATGGGCTGATTTTATCACATGAAAGTAAGGCTATGAAGTGTGATTTCTTTTTCTTTTTCTTTTTTTTTCCTTTTTTTTTCTTTTTTTTTTGGTTTGTTTTTTGGTTTTGTTTTTTGATTTTTTTTTTTACCCATGTTCATTTTAGTTCATTTTATTTTGTTCCTTTATGTGACTCTTCCATCTCATGCTAAGTGTCTCTGATGACATGGCATTCATGGGTTTTCTTCTGAGAATTCCACTTAGAGTGATTATTTTTACATTATAGATGCATTGCTAATGGTAATAAATAAAGTGTGAGCTTTCTACACCTTTTATGTTTCGACTGGTAATATCTGCTCGAGAGTTTCTTGTGGAAAGGAAGTTCCTGCCTCTTTTTTTTCTGTTTTACCCCACTATTTTAGACACTATCTCTGAAAGAACAGCTGATTTGATTGAAAGGTGTTTTGTGCACTGTGGATTTTTAAGTCCTTCACTTCTGTGGCTTCTTCCCACACAGCAATGTATCACACATTTTACCAGATAGGATAAAAAATCTTTGACCAGAACTTGTTACTGGCTTTGCTCCAGTTCAGGTGAAATTTCTTGAAGTGGGAGATTTGCATGCTTAAGGACTGACTAAAATTAGGCAAGAGCCTGAGAGATTGACCTGTACTGAGATTGTAATAACTGTTGTTTAGCTTTTTCACTGCCTTTATATAGTTCTTACTTTTTGCTGCACTGCTTCCCAGACATGACAATAATACTGTGGTCTTAATGCTAGGCACTCACACATAAACTATGGAGCTCCAAAGCAATCTCATACCAAATCCACATTATATCTTGTTTAATGTATTCCAGTCTAGTTCTGAGTAATCAAATTCTCCTATTTGTATTTGCCAAGGCTTCTCCTACATTTTATATTTTATTTGCTCACCCATGTCACAGTGTAATTATTTCTTGCTTGGACACATCTATGAATATTGGAGTAATTAGTTTATTCCATGTAACTTTTCCAGGTTAACTGCAGTCAGTAACAATCACATCATACCCATTTCTCTAAAGTCCACTTATAATGTGACAAACCTTCTGCAAAGAACAACTTCCATTGCCAACCCACACGCAAATGCACCTTGCTATAATTACTAGAGCAGCGTAAAATGGCTAATAGAAAGAAATGACTGAATGATGCATAATTATGCTTAACAAACTAACTTGAAGATTTCATTTTCTCATTAGGGAATGAATTGAAATTCACTTATGCTCCACCTTCTTAGGGTTTTCTGGAAAACATCAAGCACGATCTTCTGAAATTATTTCCTTAGGAAGGAAGGAGGAATTTTTTTCCTACACTGAAATCGATTTTGGCCCCCAAATCATTTCATGGTCTTTGACCTCAAATGACTGCCCTGAACATGGATTTTTCCCATTAACTCTTTTTATTGCAGATGGAAAGATCATTCCCTTGCTGTCAGGCTGTTATTGCCAAGGGCTGTATCCTGGCTAAGGCTGCATGTAGGCAGCTACCGGTGAGGGGAAATTTGCAAGTATAATTCTGTTTTGTCACCACTCAAACCACTGAACACAATCCATCTAAGCAAACAGAACTCTTGGAAAAGAGAGAAGAAGTGAAAAACATCTAGGGAATAGTGTGAGGAGCACTCCCCCTGAGGAGGAAGCAGCAGAGCCAGACAAGCTGTAAAGAACAGATTGCAATCCCCATTTCCTGTTCCCCTGCACCTCACCAGGGAAGGCAGGTGGAGAAACTGGGAATTCATTTAAGCCCCTGGAGAAGGAGGGGTGGCTGTAAGGTCTTTTAGGATTTGGTTTTATTTCTCATTACCCTACCCTTATTTGACTGCTAATAAATTATGCTAATTTCCCCAAATTGAATCTGTTTTGCCCATGACAGTAATTGATAAGTGATCTCTCCCTGCCCTTAACACAACATTCCTTTCATTGCATTTTCTCTCCCCTGTCCAGCTGAGGAGGGGAGAGATAGCGAGGCTTTGGTGGGCACCTGGCATCCAGCCAGGGTCAACCCCCCTCACTAGGTTTTGTCAGCAGTGTGCTTTACAACACAATTCCACAGAACCCAGACAAATAGTGAAAATCCTGTGTTTTGATATGGATTCTTGTTGGTTTATTTGGCATGGCTAAAAACAGTTTATAAAAGATCCCAAAAGTACAGCCCCTCAGAAAAATTTGAGGAGAATTCTTATCTACTACAATCATTATCACCACATTTCATGAGTAAGCCCTGACACTGGATTACTGGGAAACACTCTTTGTACCTCTGTTCCAGCTGGGAATAGAGCTCATGTCCTGGAGCAGGGCTGTGCCTGCTGCTGCCTTGGCCACATGTTGGTGTGCAGCTCCAGCATTTCTACACAGGCTTCTGTGAGAGATTTGTCACCTCCTTGAGGCCCAGGGTGTCTCCAGGTGCAGGAATTCACTCGCACATTAGGACTGGAGCTGTGCCACCCTGCAGGACATGTGTTTTGAGTTTCCAGATTTCAAATTTCTAGAAGCAGATGGGCACTTGACAGTGGGTAATCTTGGCAGTGTGGTCTCAAAATCATTAACAAATTCCTTCCTGCTGGTAGGACCTGGAATGCTGGTGGTTCCCTCAAGCTTCCTGCTCTCTCATGGCACCTGTGTGTTTTGGGCATTCATTTTTCAGTTTCTTCCAAGGTGTTGAAAATACTTTTTGCCTGGCATTATGCAAGGACATGTAGATATTGATCCTGCTCGATCGTTGTTTACTTTCAGGGATCAGAAAAGGACTGGGCTCCAAGTGACTGCTTCCAACTGTCCATTCCTGACGGTGTAGATAGAATAAGGAGGAGAGCTGACCATGTAATTATGGATGTAAATTCTGAAATGTCTGCAAGTGACAGATCTTTCTTCAATCTTGTACTCTCAAAACCTCCAGTTCCTTTTTGTCAGCAAAATGGCTATTGAAAAACTGAGGAAAACAATCAAATCCTTGGAACTGCATATTTTTTGCTCAAGAAAATGATATTCCACCTTTTAACTGTGCCATTGAAAGAATTCTCAGAGGAATTTGTGAGCAATTGTGTATTTTAGAATCTGACACAGTCACGGGAGACAGGCTACATTTTGAAAAGTGACTAAGGATATACATCAAACTTCCTGGGCCAGATGTTGGTATTCACAGCGTGTCAAAGGCAGCTTTAGGGGCTGGAGAACAGGATGCATGGGTCCCTTTCCTACATACCTCTGGCAGGTGGCATGGTGTCACCTCATCCTCTTGTACATCTGTTCCTCTTTCCCTCATGGTCTGTCAGTCTGCAGATTGTACAGGACACCACCTTTAATTCACATGAAATCTTCAGCTCAGTGGAGCCCCAAATGCAGCCTTTGTGGCTGTCATGCAATTATTGGTTTCAAGGACAATCAGATAGCAAACAAAATTAACTTAAAGGCATTTATTGATAAAAAAAAAAAAAAAGGAAAAAGCCCCTCTCTTTATGTAATCTTACACTCTTCATTCTCTTTCTCCTGTCCAAAGTAGTAGTTTTCAGCAGTAGGAAGGAACTTCATAATGATTTAAGCTTGGTACTGAAATAAAGAACATCTGGTTCCAGGGACTGCAGCAAAGAATTGGCCCTTCTTTGTCATTATTGCAAACCATTAGATGCCAATGTCTTAGGAGTAATAATGGTTCACAAGTGAGAGACTGAGCTCTTGGCAATCCTAAAAGTGTCTGTCATATTTTCAGCCATGACCCTGATACAGTAGTAAAATGTTAATAGTGTTAAGAATAATTAAATCCTTACCTTATTACATATGGACTCATTTGAAAGCTCATTATTTATTTGGCAAGTACTTAGCATAACAAATTAATCTAAAGTGACACATTAGAATAAAGTAAGTAACTCAAAATGAAAGCCAAAATCGAGATTAAAGAGATAAGATCACGTGTACTTATATTGAACACTAGTAAAACATTTTGATAAATGGAAGAGCTTCAAATGGCTGTAGAAAACTAAAGAAAAGAATGAGGATCACAGATAAAGGAGGAGTCCATCGAGATTTTTTGTGGGAGAAGGCTACAGTATCCAGGGAGTCTAGAGAATAGTTTTGTATATGACTATTTGTTTAGGAAATTTACCTGGGAACTTTTCTTTACCTGGCCAGATGTCCTAATTAGAGCGTTACAGCAATGTTTTCCTGCATTCTGATTATCTTCTCTGAAGTGTGGCAAGGTGGTCAGGATGTCATCTTGGACCCTTCAGCACTGTTCTCTCAGGAGTTTCAGAGGGGAGCAGGTGAAGGAAGCACAGGTGTCTCACCACAGACAGATGTGCAGTATGAGAGACAGAGATGCATGTCCTTGGGGAAGAGGGGGAAGAGGAATCTGATTTGTGTGCCCCAGCTTCGCTATCAGCATGAGCAAATCTGAGTGCTCCTGCAGCCTGTGGTGGTTGCAGCTTCTTGAAAAGGGCTTTGGAATATTTACTGCATGAGGAAATTTTACTGCTTCTTTTTTTTCATTGCTTTTTCACTTTGTTTGGGTCGTAATTCAACAAAGCATTTAAGCATTCCAAACAGATGAATGTTCCCATTGAATTAAAAATTAGGCATGTCCTTAAGAACTTTGCTAGTTCAAGGCCTTAATCATAAAATGGCATAAATAAGACACTGCAGTGTTTGTGTGAATCAGCAAGATTTACCTCTTTGAATCCCCTGAACATCATGGCACGAGTTCCATTCAAGGCCTTTGCCTTTATTATGAGATATAGCTCATTTCAGGGAAGTACAGAAACATAACTTCCTGCTCTGTAGCCCACATTGTATAGATCCATACAGGCACAGAACACAAACTGGAGCTGCTCCTAAAAATGTAAGACTAAGTAGCTGTACATGTGCGGAGTAATTTAGGAGGATGCAGAATCTTTAATTACTGTTAGGATTTTTAAATACTAAAAAAGTATTCCATTTTTAGCTGAAGCATCAGAGACTGAGAGAACAAATAAGGAAACTTGCAATTTAAAGTAAATAAAAATAGAATGTGGGACCATATAAACACAGAATAAAAAACTTGACGGGGTCATTTTAAACACCTCAGATAAAGGAATGTTGTCTAGTAAGTTCTAATTAGTTGTAGTGGACATGGACTGTTGCATTAATAAAGAAAACTAGCAAAAGAGCACAAATTTATATGATGACTCAAAACAAAACCTCTCAACAGAACAACCACTTTCCTGAAATAAAATCAATAATTTGCTACAAGTGTTTTATTTTTAAATAAAATTATTCAGCCACAAGTAATTTTGCAAGGAATATTTTATTCTTTATGAAGAAAGTAAGAAAAAATCCACATAACACTCAGTTGCACACTTTCAAATGGACTTTGGATTTGGAGTAGTTGAAAGGGTAAATTCGTGATGCTGGCATTCTAAAATGCAGAATTTCAGACTTGTATTTCAAAGTTTAAGCTGCCCACTGTCAGTATCAAGATGATGCATGAGAATTTTCTTGTCCCTGCCAGAATGCAAAATGACACAGCTGCATAAGAGCACTGCATATGGAAGCAACAGATTTTTTGTTTTCCTTCAGCATCGTGTGTGATGTTCTGAGGTATTTTCAATGCATGTGTTACTATGTAAATCTGATACTTGTAAAGTAGAATTCATACAAGATATCAATTTTACCAAATTTCCAGTAACTCAGCAGTTAAATGGAAAAAAACCCCAAAAAACTGTGGATCAAATTAAATGTTACAAGAAATGGTGACAATGGGTTTTGAAGAATAAGCAGAACAGAGTATTTGCAGCAGTCAGAGACCCATATATTTCATGAAGTTTTGTTTTATTTTACCTTTGAGCTGCCCATGACAAAATCAGTGTGGGATTGTGAGCAGAATGACAAAACAGTGAGAATATCACTGAATCCATAAGAAGTATCTTTGATGGAACCCAGTTAATGTATCCTTTATTGACCACTGGGAAGCTGGAAGAAATCTAATGAATATCCGGAATATCCTATTCCAGACTAATGTGGGGCTGGATTAAACGCATATATTCTACAGCAGGTTTTAAAATATGTTTTGTTTAGTCTGTAATTCCTTTTCTTTATGTCAGAGGCAGGTAATAAACCACCTCTGTTGGAGCTCTGGGAATCCAGTTTTCTGGCCCTGTTATTTTTCAAGACACCAACATCCATCACCAGTTCCAATTGTAAAATGTAATGGACGTGCTCAGTAGCCAGCGTGGTTTTCTGCTCTTTGCTGTGGCTTACGTCAGGCAAGCTGAAAAGTTAATCCTGCTTTCTGCTTGTTGCATGCAATCACTATCATCCTGCAGGGACAGAGGAAGCTCCTGCAGTTGGAAGATTCTCTGCTTCATCATGTTTCTATGAGTACGGTTTTCATAAGTTATATGGCTGATGTGATACTTACTGGAGAAATTAAATGCTATAAACTACTTTTGGTATGGTACCTCAGGGTGACATTAAAGAAATAATTGTAGTAGCCAGTTTTGAAATCCATAGCCATAATAATCTAAATCTGTATTTTAATACTTGCAATATTTTAGGAGTGTCAAATGCAGAACCATTACAAAGTACATGTGTTTTGCATATTTAGTTAATCAGGAATAACTTAAACTTTCCTTTAACATAAAAAAAAAAAACAAACAACCAAAAAAAAAAAAAAAAAACAAACCCAAAAAAAAAAAACCACATAGGAAAGACATGGATAGAAAATCCTATAAAATCAAGCAATTACACCTTTATTTAGTATGCAATCACATCAAGAATAACCTCACTGGGAATGATCATGTCCCACAATGACAATGAGAGAATAGTGAAATCACAGTAATGGTGTACCTGACTCCATGGTAGCTGTTTATAGGTTGATATTTTTAATGAGGTGAACCAGTTGGGCTGAGAATTCAGGGAGTCAATGGAAAAGCAAAATAAAACAAACAAACAAACAAAGGAATTATAAAGAAAAAATAATATAACAAAAGGAAGAGATGCAACAAAGAATAGATAAGTGAGGCTTCAGATAAGTAAATTTTTATCTTAAGGTTGGCAATTAGGAAGAGTTGCATTTCTCCATTGATCTTTGTGCAATCCATTTCCAGACATCTGTGAGGATTCTCTATGGAAAATACGTAATTTGAGTTTGTGTCGTTCTATGGGAGTGCTGCCTGTGACCTGCAGAGTGACATTCTGTATTTGTTCTTTAGTTCTGACTTTCTCATCCACACATCCTCATTGCTATAAAACTTACTTGGGATTTACTTGGGTTCCAGTCAGAGCTGTGCCATCACTGCAGCCCGTTTGGATTCTTCTGGAGTTGCCAGTCCTCTGAAATTTCTTGGCAGACAGAGCTGGTTGGAATTTGGCTTGATTTGATTTCACGTTAATTTAACAAAGACAAATGCTACCCCTTCAACTGATTCTAGGAATAATCTCCAGCAAACTGCAGACACTTGTCAAGGGCAGGTTGTGCAGGGAATCAGTACAGTACATTTTGAAAAAGATGCCACATTGGCTAAAATCCTCTCTGTCTCTGAGGAACAAGTCACACAGCAGTAAAAGTATTTTTAAACTGCTCCAATAACATGCCTCTGTTGCGAGCTACTGGAAGAGATGGAAGCATCCTGGCCAGCGGGTGGAAACACTGCTGTCCCCAGCCGTGAGGGAAGAGGATTCTCCAAGCTTGGCTGGATCCAGCAGCGATGGTTAATGCATCCAGACAGCCTGCTGTAAAATGAGATTTTACATATTTTACTACTAAATGCTGTGTCCCATGGAAAACACACGCAAGATGTCATTTATGCTGCATTTTTATAGCTTTTGGTGTCTTTTCCTGGTGCTTGGAAGTCTAGACTGTCAGGTGTCCATGGAATGCCCAGCAGTCACAGGCAGTAAATCATACTCAGTGTCAGGATGCATCAGACATCATGCACAAAAAGCTGTACTTATGCAAAATAACCCTGTTCATGTATAATTTCTCTTGCTGGAGCCACAGAGTCCCCAATAAGTGTAAAATCTTCCAAATCCTTCCCTAATGTAGAGTGGAAAGCTGTTCCTTTCCTCACTGCAGAAAGTTTCACGGTGCTTTTTTGCAGCTGTTTAGAATTGATCAGTGGGTTGGATAGACGGGCCACAAAACAATTCAGTTCCATTTTGAATTCAGTTCTGTTTTGAAATGTTTAATTTTAATGTCAAGAAACTGCTGAAATGTGTGTGGTCTGTTGACAGATGCTGTGGAGGAATTAGGAACCACTTTTTTCAAGGTGTAATTCATAACATTTAAACAAATTGACATGTTTTTAGGACTTTGCCATATGTTCCATTCGTTCCAGAAAGGGTCCTGTTAGTCCCTCAAAGGTGTGACATACACAGTTTGAGATGATTTTGGCTGTCTTTCCTATTTAGGCCCTGCTACTGATGGTCATTTATTGGAGACAGAAATACCTGACAAATAAAACACACATACACTCTCTTCAAATCTATGCTTAAAAATATGCAACTTGCCCAACAGGTTTCTGAGAGGAGTGCAGGAAAACCATCTTCACCATGTCCCAGCTTCTACTTTATGTTGAGAATTCCTTTTATTCAAGGCTGATAATGTGAAATAAAGACACCACTGATATATTATATGTGAGACCTCTCTAACAAGCTTGGCTCTAACTAGAATCTGTTCAACCTGAAATGCATTACTTAGCCAGGAGAGGTAAGATTTAATCACTAGTAGCAGCGTTGTCTGTTTTTCTTCATAAATTCCCTTCTATAAAGATATAAGCTGATTTGGAACATAATATTCTTCCTTCACATGTGCCATTTTCTTGCCTGATCTAAAAATTCATTTTGTTTCTTGGCTTTAACACAATTATTTCCTGATGGAAACTGTAGAAGCGCTTTTATGTCTTTCTTGAGAATATTGGGAATTCTAAATTAAATTTTCCTCCTGTTGTCAGAACCGTGCAGGACACAACATGCAATGTAAGATGCCTTGCCAGTTTTCATCTTTTACTTCGGTCACATACAAAAGCATTCTGCTTTTACCAGCCACTGCTGCCTCCCTGATCTTTGAGCTTTTAAGTAAAACTTGGAGCAATAGCATCAAATGGGATGTAAATATGTCAATCTGGATGCTCTCTGCTGCATGTTGGAGAGGATCCAGGGCCCCAGTGCCAGCTGTGCTGTTCCAGACAACACGTTTATTATCTGTGTTTCCAGAGGTGCTTTGGATTCTTGGCCTCTGGGTGCTAGGTAAAGGGGAACATCCATACAGATATATCCCTATTTTCTATGAAGTGAAGATAAAAGTTCTCAGAATTATGTTTTTCTGTCTTGGTTTGTTTAGTTGTTTGCTTTGGTTTTGGTGGTTTTTTTTTGTTTTGGTTTTTTGTTTTTTTTTTTTTTTTTTTGTTGTTGTTTTGTTTTTGGTTTTGGTTTGTTTTTTTTGTTTTTGTTTTTTTTTTTTTTGGTCTTTTTTTTTTTTTTTTTTTTTTTTTTTGTTGTTGTTTTGTTTTGGGTTTGGGTTGGTTTGTTTTGTTTTTGTTTGTTTGTTTTTTGGTCTTTTTTTTTTCATATCAATTTCCCTCTCTCCACAGGAAAAGTAAAAATCATTAAAAATAGAGAGGAGAAATGCAGCAGAAATGATAAATGAACTATGCAATCTAGAGAAAGTGAAATTATAAAAGCATGTCAAGAAGATGGTCTCCTGCACACTCCCTGTTTCGGAGATGGACATAAGCTCTGTGCATGTGCTGTTGATCTCAACAGTGGTAGAAGATACTCTTCAGGTTTGGCTGTAAGTGTTAAAATGAGGGAAGATGGGGTAATTTCTTAGTAAACAGCAATGATATTTCACTTTCTGCTTACAGGACATTGATCACATTGGTCTGGATTTTCAGATATGTGATTTTAATACTGAATCTGAGTGGTTGTAAGGCTAAATGCACAGTGCTCAATGGCAACATACAATTGTTCTTTTGTTAATAATTGTGTCTTATTTGCAACATTTTAAACTAGTTGTACATGCCAATCATTTCTCACAGATAAAGGATTTTACTCTTGACTACTTTGAAGAGTTTGTGTGAAACTAAAAACCCCTTCAAACTAGAGGGAGCAGAAAAAGCTCTTAGAAAGTAGTTAATAACATATCCCAGATAGTGCGTGATTTGATATCAGATTACGGTGAATCTGTATAACAAGAAATTGAAAAAAATATATGGAATAACAGTGCTTTTCATTGTGCATTTTCTTAGCTGTCTTATTCTCTTTGTGTCCTATTCTTTCTACATTTCTTTCCTTCTGCTCTCCTGACTGGTTAGGTTTACTGTGATTTTTTTTTTTTTTTTTTTTGGTGGAGCATAAAATAAAGGCTTAGAAGCCGTAATTAATACTTTGTCAGTCATCTGCCCTAATGCCCACTCAGAGAAGGAGGAATCTTCAGGTAATTGTTTAACAACTAAGTCTGAGGTACATCTGTACTGTAGTTTAATACAGACCAGCATTAGAGCTCACTGATGTCTAATTGATTAGTAAATTACTTCATTGACTCTCTTAATGGTTGAATGAACTCAAGGTCTGCACTTCCTTAATGAATGAAGGCATGGTCTCTATCCCATGGAACATTTAACGTCTGACTGATGCTACAACTGAATATCTAAGCCAGACAGTCTTACAACGTTTCTTCATTAAAATATAGGAATAAATAAGCATTTTTTAGGAGTGTTCTTTTATTTTAAGCTGGCTATCATTTTCCTCTTTATGTCCCCCATGTGGTTTTGTGGAAGATATGAGTCATCAGGGGGAGTAATGAGAGCAAAAGCTTGATTAGTAATTTTGCAAAGGTGATGCATGACAGAAGGAGCTGTATCAAACTTGGCATCTGGGGCTTGGGAAGGGCAGGCATATAGGAAATAAAACCTGACAGAAATATGGGTTAAGGCTTAATGGTGTAGGATTAGTTTGTCAGGAAAAAAACGTAGGCAGTAATCAGAACAAATTAAATCTGTGCACCTGTATATTTGCAGTTTTATTTGGTATGCTTAAAGCATGCAGCTTAGTGGATAATTACAGTGATGTAGTCTGTGATTCTGTGAGGAGATCAGGTGGCTAAAGCAACTGGTAAGAAGAATTTTGTAGTATTGACTGGAATAGTCAATAATAATGTCTGTGAAAACAGTTCCCAGACTAAGTTTTAGTAGTCAGGAACTTCTCTCTGATATCTAAATAGAATTGGCTTTTTCTTACAGTCAGCTTGTGCTTAATTAGAGTGTGCAATCTGACCACTAATCTAATCAGTTTAGCATGATCAGCAGCTTGATTCTTGGCACAAGGAGACAGAACCTTTCCTGGCAAATTTTTCACCAAACAACCTAAAGTTCCATAAGGCTCATCCTACATCACAGGTCTTGATATCTGTGAATCTCAGCTACTCTGGAAGCTGCCACTGATGTACAGTTTTCCATGAAATAAGCAGGCTTCAGAATCAGCAGCTGCAGGCAAAGTAAATGAAAATGACAGAGTGAAGACTCCTTTTAAAGTGTGTTTGTTCAGTTATTTTTTTCAACAGATCTTCCAGCTTTTTTTCCCAGGTAAGTTCCTCTCCCTAGAAGCGAGCAGCCCTATCAAACAGAGCTGGGATGTCACCTGTTAGCCTTGGGTTTGTTACAGCTCTCCATGGCAATAACCATTACAGCTGGGGTTGTAAAACTTCTTGTTATATCTCCTCTCATCCACATACTCATAAATTCCTTTTTGAGCTGACATTTTGCATACCCAGTCTCTGTCCTTTTCAATGCACATTTTGAATATAGAGCTCATGGTAGTCACTGAGATGTGCATGATATATTTTTCCTTTAAAGAAAATAGAAGCATGACAGTAACTTAATCTTTGACATGATAAACTTTGTATGAAGATGAAAAGTAGTGGACAGGGTTCAAGACTTTGGAGCATGAAAGATTTCTGTGTTTGGACTATGACAACCTGGAGAAACATGTACAGGAGATGAGGAATTGCCCTTTGTCATCTCTGTGAAATGTTCAGTTAAAATAAAGTCTTCCTTGCTTTTCTTTGTCCTCATTGTTTATAGTACACAGCAAAACGTGTGGAAAACTCAATTTCTCACAGCTTGAATTTTGATTTGCTTAATTAAAAAATCACTATTAATACAGTTGTGTAATAAAATGTTCAAGGCATTATGTCTTGTGAGGCAAAATTATTTTGTTTCTCAGTAGTACAGATGCAGAACTGTGGGGGTGTTTTATGAACACCTCATTCTATTTAAAATACGTGATTTGAAACACTAAATGGAGTTTGCTTTTCAGATGCTTGGCATGACTATGTACATTTTAAAAAGTAGACACACTGCCTTCTACAAAGCAAGGTTCTTAACTAAAGTTAGTAGGTCTGATATGGTGGACTAGTTCCTCTAGTTGAAAGTTGGAAGGTTTACCGTGGAAACTTCACCTGGGAAAATGACCAGATTCTATCAATTAAACTTATATCCTTCCATGGGTTTTATTGTTCTCCTTTGTTGAAGGAAGTTAGGCAGGGATGCAAGTGTTAGGCAGCACTCCCCAGCACGATGAAGAACATTCCCACAGTCCTCCACCGACCCCGGGGACAACACACCAAATTCCTCCTGCTGGTGTGTTATGAATGACCAAGATAGACACAGAACAACGGGGAGAGTGGAGTTTGTCCTGTCACCGACTGTGGCAGGCAAGCACAGGGCTGAGCAATTGGAACCCCTGGACATCCTTGATTGCACCATTTGCTTCACCTGATAACACTTCGCTCCCCACTGGGCTCCAATCTGGCCCAGCTGATGTCTTTTCCCAGGGTGTATAAGGTAGTTTTACCAGTTTCAGAGTTAAGTGCGCTGACATTTTCTTTTCATTCTTCCAAAGGTTCCCTGAGTAGTTAAGGTTAGTACATGATCTCGAAGGCTTATTTATATAGTAGTTCCCTGATTTTGTACCATAAAGAGAAGGGGCCTGAGTCTATGCGTTTAACTGCTGGGGCCTGCCTTTGAATGACTGAAAAAATGACAACACCAACAAAAATCCTGAAACAAAGTAGTTTTGCCAGAGCTCTTTTAAGATAACATCTACCAGATTAAACTTACAGTTTATTGCTATTAAAGTATGTGTGTTGTGCAAGGCCACAACCCTGATAGTTTTATAAGGTAAAAGTATTACTTTATTGAAATGTTTTGGGGTTTGAACTCTGTAAGGGAGAGCAGCATGGAGGAATTCTTTGTTCCTAAATATGCTGGGATGATGTTTTAAGAAGTAATGGAATGTCCAGAAGAAGTAGAGATGCATGCACCCAGATGAGTGTGCAATAGTTGCTGACTGGTACATGTGGTTTATCTGTATAATTTTCCCTGAAGCTGAATACTGAGCATTAGTACTTCAGAGACAAACTTGGATATTTTAAACACATTTATTATAAAGCTGTGAAAACAGAAGAGCTCTGTGATGAATGTTCATTTTTGTAATATGCAGTTACTGTTAGCAAAGTACTTGTTGATGATTTCATAACACTTTCCAAGGCCATTGCTGCTGCAAATTAATGTGTCAGGGTTTTTTTAAACTTCAGTACTTTTGAATCATGCTTCCTCTACCTTTGAAGCTATAGCTACTCTTGCTCCTGACTGCCATTTCTAATAAATGGATTTGTTATGGTCTGATTTCTAATCTTGGTTCTTTTCCATAGGATTTTGATTTGGAGCAATTAAGTAGCAATTTGAAAGAAATAAATTTAATTACTGCATTATAATTTAGCTTTTTTTTTTTTTTGTGCCTACTATATAGATAGTAACTGAAAGACCTTTGTAAAAGAGGCATAGCTCCTATATTGTAGCCATGGTATATTAAAAGTCTTAATCAAGTAACTTCCTCTAATCTAATATATAGTGACATGGGATTATGTTTTGCATTCTTGCCATATTTGTTGTCATTACTCCAGGAATTAATTTCTGTAGAACATGTGCTTGGGCTATTTAAATTGGATGTTATTTTATTTGTAAGATAATGTATCAAGATTCTCAGGAACACACAAAAATTTACGTCATTAAAAGACTGCTGTTAAAATAATGAGGTGGGAAGCAGAGGTAGGAACATTATGAATAAAAGTAGTAAAATAGATGGTTTATGGACTGAAATGCTAAAAGATGTAATTTAGGCCAGATAATTTCATTGTCTTACTTCTGTAATTGATGTTTTATATGAGGAAATAACTATATTGAGCTCATATAAATGGAGACTGTGAGGATGAATGGATTGTTCTGTAGAGTGCTTATTGAAATTAATTTGTTTGTATTCATTCTGCTGTAGAGAAATTAGTGTGAATGGAACTGGTAAATTTCTTCCGGAACTGGTAAATTTCTGTAAGATATGATTTTGAACAAGAAGTGACTCTATTCTCCACCAGAATTTCCAACAGAAGAGAATGGATGAGAAACCAGATGTGTTTGCAACTTTATTATTTTGTTTTTCTACAAGTAGTCCTTACACCAATAGTCATCTACATTTTTAATTACTTCTGATTTATTTAAAAAGACATTTTGAAAACCTTCAAAAATGGGGAAATGTTGCCTCAGTTTACCACCTGCAAGTTACTTTAATTTGTAGTTCCTGTCTTAGGTTTTGAAGAGATTAAGGATAATTTGTCTTGGAATTTGTTGAATGTACTGGACAGAAGTTAGGAATCAATGCCAGTTGCATTCCTCTGCTTAAGATAATAGGATCTGGCATACACACTTAAAGGTATAAACTGGATACAGGGAGGAAGGAGCAGTTTTGGAGTAGAAGTAGGGAATAGATTGGGCACAATGCCCCAGGGATGATTCAGAAGCTGCTCAGTGAACCTCAGCAGGATTGTTGTGGATATGCTGACCATGATGCTGGAATTGTGTGAAGGATACGGCTACTTCTATATGGTGTAAATTTGTTTAAATTTCATGGCCTTAACTGTGGACCATCAGGCTTTCCAAATTGTGGTGGTGTTTAACAAATGTGTAAAAATAATTTTCCCTAGTCTGAGTTACCAAACCTGACTTTGTTTCCCAGTCAATTCTCTACCTCATTTGCACTGGGTACAGTAAATTAGAGTCCTTTACAAACTTTAGCGCAGTGTTTTCTAAAAATACTCCCCCTGCAAAAGATGGCTTTCATGGGCTGTGTGCCTGCTCGTGTACAGTGGTGCTGGAAGTGCTGCAGAGCTCTGGAACCAGGAGTGGCCCTGTTCTCCACGGAGTGGACACGTCTCCTTCCCAGGCTGTGCTGGACCAGCCCTCTCTCTCTAGCTGGCTGTGAATGAGCTGCAAACCACTGCTCACCAGACTTGCCAGCCTTTCTAGGCAGAGCTGAAGGAAAGAGGAAAGGCAGTTTATCCCGCACAGCTGCCAGCTTGATTCAAAGGGAAATACTGTAACAAGGCTTTGTTGATGACTCTGCCATGAATCTAATGTTCCCCTGTGTTTTCCTCCTGCTTTGTGTTAGCTGTTATTCAGACAGCCAGACTCAACACTTCCGTAGATAAAAACTATTGTTCCGTGCATGTAATATTTTGAAAATGGGGTTTTGAGTTGTAGTTATACTTTTAAATGATGCTGTTTGCAGGTTGAATTTGTATTCGTTTTAAAGGTAAATCTGAAGAACCATCTGCTCACAAAAAAAGCAGCCAATGAAATTATATTTCTCCTTTGTACTCCATCAATCAGCTATCTAAACATGCAAGTGGGTAAAACAGGAAAAACTACTTTGAGCACATTTTGTATACTTATGTATTAGGAGTGTTAAATTGCGAAGAAAATCTACTTGGAGAATAGTCTCAGAGATATATGGTATATATGGTATTTTTGTATGAATCCCCCCCTCCCCAATTTGTGGACAAATGAATTGGCAGGAAAAAAATCAGAACAAAACTCAACCCTAATTTTGTCTTACTTTATCGTAGAAGTGAAAGAATATTGGGCGGGGTTTTTTTGTTTGTTTGGTTTGGTTTTGACTCTATTTGTGAAAAAACTAAGTACAAATTAGTTTCCTCCTCCCAGCCTTCCCTTACCAAGTCCTCATTCAGGTAGTTACAGGTTTTGAGTGAACCTCACTCTGAACTTCTACATTCCAATGACATAAACACAAGGATATTGGCAAAGTGTGATAAAGATTATGTAAAGCCTGAGTATTCAAAAGGTTAAGCATAAACAGGTATTCAGCATTACAGGTTGGATCCATATTCATGTCTCCACTAAACGCTTCTTTGAAAGTGAAATGAGAAATTAAAGAATACATACATTGCCTCTTTGCTATCTCTTTCAATAGCAGCTTGAAGGACTGCTGCTGGAAAACTTCAAAAAATGCTTTTTCAATATTCATAATATTGTCCCCCACCCACCCTCAAGTGCAGAAGACTGAAACCATTTAAATGGTTTTTGGAGCTTTTTCCCCCCTATTTATTCTCAGTCTCACCTTCAGAGTATTTGGACTTGGGTGGAAAACTTTGGACAGGAACATGCTGGGTGTTTGTTTTTAAAGCAATGATTTCCTTTTTTTTTTTTTTTCTGTTAAATTACTGCTAGCTCTTGCCACATCATCTTGTTAGATTCTGCTCCAAGCAGTTTGGATTTAAACTGTACTGTAAATCCAAGTTGCTGTTGTGCTACCTTATTGTTGATGATTTGATAATGGTTATAATGGATTATTCAGCGTGTGTACAAAAAAAGAGTGGAAATGAGATAAGGGAATGTGTTGCTTCTAACTGTTTTGAGGGGTTTTTTCTCCTTTTCTGCTGATGTGCGATTTGATGGAGTGCTCAGCTGTGCACAGATTAAGGTTTCACAAGCCGAATTGATCTTTATTAGAAATGTGTTCTGATCTTTCCTACATGTCTTA
The DNA here is from genome assembly GCA_013397815.1 of Aleadryas rufinucha. Classification (NCBI taxonomy): domain Eukaryota; kingdom Metazoa; phylum Chordata; class Aves; order Passeriformes; genus Aleadryas; species Aleadryas rufinucha. The sequence goes on from VZTH01002840.1 coordinate 1,604,545, forward strand.
TCAGAAAGGATTTGCCTTAAACCCAAATATCAAGAAATGAAACTCAAAGGAGCTGACCTTCATGGTCACGAGCAGAGAACATTTGGAGAGCAGCCCTAAGGAGCAGGAATTTGGGATGAGGCTGGACATGGCCCAGCCATGGCAGCCCAGAAAGCCAAATATATCCCAGGCTGCCTCAAAAAGAGCATGAGCAGAAGGTCAAGGGAGGGGATTCTCTCCCTTTACTCTGCTCTTGTGAGACCCCACCTGGGGTCCCCAACATAAGGATATGGCCCTGTTGGAGCAATTCCAGAGGAAGCCATGAAGATGATCAATGAGCTGGAGAACCTCTTGTATGAAGACAGACTGGGAGCGTTGGGTTTGTTCAACCTGGAGAAAAGAACACTCCAGGGAGACTTTATAGAATCTCCCAGTACCTAAAGGGGCACCAAGAGAGCTGGGGAGGGACATTTTACAAGAGCAGGGAGTGGTAAACAAGGGGGAATGGCTTCAAACTGAAATAAGGTAGGTTTAGATTGGATATTGGGAAAAAATTCCATATTATAAGGGTGGGGAGGCACTGGAACCGGTTGCCTAGAGAAGCTGTGGAGATATATGATCTATTTCTACCATATGTCAAGCTCCAGCAAAGCTGAGCAACTCACCAATAACGTGAGCTGAGGTGGTATTAATTTTCTTTAGAAAAGGTTTGCAATAAAGGGAAATGTCTTCATTCCAGATTCTGTATTTAAAGAAGGGTATGCTAGCTCCAATGTCGTGTTTGTGAGGCCTCATCAGAATAAAAGACAAATTAGGTGCCCTGCAACGTTCATTGAAGGATCATTTAGGGCCATCAGCAATCCCACTGAAGCTGATGAATATTTGCTGTTGACTCCAGTATGAGTAAGAGAAGGGAGCCTGTGTAATTTATAGTGAGATTCTTAATGGGAAAATTTCCTTTCATCTCAGTGCAATTACATTGATCCAGACATTTGATTGTAGCATACTATCTTTATTAATGACTAGATGATCTCAGCAAAGATTTTTTAGCCCATTTTGACTTAAAAAAATGTCATTTTATATAACCTGTAATGTCTCCACTATTTTGTTCACCTACAAATGTTTTGGAGTATTGCAGAAATCAGTTACAATGACCTTTTTGCCCTGTGGTTTTCATCTGCTTAATACTATTGTAATTGGAAGGAAACAAGACCTGCTACAAATTTAGAAATTGAAATAGTGTTGTCTCTATTTTTTCATGAGATGGACTCTTATTCATCATTATGCAATCTCTGATAGATTTAATAGTTATGATAGCCTTAATTTTAGTTATACCTACAGATCCATCATAACAGTAATGTCCCAAACAAACCTTTTTATTCTGACTTGTTAATTGTTAGTGTTGGGCTATTGCTTTACTGGGTTTGTAAACTAACCCTGTAAGAACATAGGAAAATTGTGCCTTGTCAATAAGAAATTTTCTTCTAAGAAGATATGTATTTTAAAGCAGAATTTGTTCAAGGGAGTAACTTTAAACCATTCTTCAGGTTAAAGTATTATGTGGAAAGTTTTGCTTTGGATTATTGTTCCATTTTTCAGGATATCGACTTAAAGCTATTATTAGGTTGGCTAATGGCATAACACTGGTATCTGCATGAGATGTGAATCCTGGTCTTGTTAACAGAAATTGTTTAATTTCTGAAACCTTCATTTGAAGTATTAAATAGTGTATCCTACTTCTCTTCATTAAAATATTCCTTTTAGGTAGCTAACAAACATTTTTTGTGTTCATGTTGTGTGAAAAACCAGGAGTTTTAGTGCATATCTCTGCAAATCAATTGTAGTAGGGCATTTGCAGTTTTGACTGGAGGAGAATGGATTCAGAGATTAAATTTGCAAGCGTAACATGATGCTCTTGGACAGAAACAAATCAATCTGCCTGTGGCAAGATTTTCACCCGATAATAATGTAATTTTTTCCTTCCACTTATTCATATTTAAGTTAATCATGGTAGACGAAAATATCAGATATTGCTATAGTTTTAATGTTCTGCCTGACCTTCCACCCTTCTAAAGACAGGACAGCCATTTGATGTTTTTGAGGAGCACTTTGAGGGAATACCACCTTTGGGATAAACAACTTGGAGGACATGTAAAGGGTAGTGTAGGGTAGACAGTAAGGTGTTTGTTGACCAAAGTAATGTTAAATGATCCAAGAAGAAACCAAATTCCAATTGCGATTAAATTGAATTAATTTAAATTGGTTATTTGTGTGCCAGATATCTCACTGAACATTTGGAAGCTGTGGTAAGTGTGGCCCAGTATGAACTGTGTAGTAAATATGGTTTAAGTGTGATGCTTGTCTGCTAGCTGACATATTTCTTTTTGGGAGAACTCTATACTATGGAATTTGATTTTCAGGTTTCATCTGTCAACTTGGGAAGGTCTAACAGTGCCATGATCTCAAAATCAAAAAAGTGAGTACGAATGTGACTGCCAGTGGCTCCTGGATGCTCAGAAATGGAAGTCCCCTTAATATTATGACAATCCAGCTATGATTTAACTCTAAATTCTATATTGTCATAGTGGTTTTCCTTAATAAAGATAAGGCCTTGGATCCACTGTATAGTGTAAAATATCTCTTGGAGATCAGTTTAATTGCGCTCATATAAAATGCAGTTAAACAGCTGTGGTGAAGCTTGTTATTACTGCCACATATTAATGTTTCCCGGCCTCCTCCTCACATGGAAGAGCCAACTTTCAGTTGGAGTTATTACATTCCAAATGTTTACTTAGCATAAAATCCACCCCTGTGAAGGATTGCTTGGCTGTGACAGATGGCATATTCTGCAATATGTAAAAGCAGTTTGGAATTAATTAATTTATTTTAAGAAACCCCACCTTTTCATCTTTTAAGTGATTGACAGATTTTTGTCTGATTTTTTTTCCTTCAGAATTTTTAAGGTTTTAACACAGTTCTCTGTATTTCTTTTCCTTCTTGTCTGAAAATATTAATCCTTGCCATCTACTGTTTTTTCTCCCCTATTGTTGAGGGTAGTTCTAATTGGATTTTTTTTTTTATTTAGCTTGTGGACAGTCTAAATAATTTCTTGGGCTGTACCTAACTACTGCACTAAATTAAATATGCCAGACAGGAGAGAATGGAAGCAAAACTTCCAAGCTAAATGAAAAATGAGAACTGGTTTTGGTTTGACTGGTTAAACTAGCTGAGTGTACAAGCCATGGAGCAGAAGAGCCACTCTGGTGTGGGAAGGTATTTCAAGGTGCTCTCTTTCTGTAATGGGAAATAGAAGAAAAAGTAATTTACTGCTTGTGGAATATGAAAAAACTTACCATGAAAAAGGGATGGTCTAATGGATTAAATTGTGATTAAACTCAACATACATGTTTTGAGCTTTAACTTCCAAGCTTATATTTTTATAATATATCTGGAGGAGCCAGGTGAGATTCAGTGATATTTTTCAAAATAAGCAGTTAGTCTAAGCAGGTAAGACAGAGAAGATTAGAAACCAGAACTCATATACTATCAGATTATCACAGCTATAGTAGCACTGTCCTTCAAAGTATTCAGACTTTTGTCTGTTTGAAGATGCATTTGATTTGCTTGTGGAACTAGCACTTGTTTTGAAGAAAGTAAACACTTATCTAGTGAGTTTTTATTGCTAGTACATAATCCTAGACAATGTCACCTAATAACTCAGATCATTTGTTTATTTTTGACACTTAGCAAAGCTTTGTGTACTCTTGTCACGAAGTATGTCCAGCACATACTTCCATGAAGTAAAAGTCTGTTTGCAGGTCTAGATTTGTCCAGTTACTGTGTAAGGCAGTAGGGATATCTCAGTGTGTCATTTGTAGCTGCTCTGTTGCTAAACTGTGGCTTGGAAAATCTCAATAAATAATTTTGAGTGTTCAATGATATTTCAGTTCCACCATTAGACTCTTAAACAGGCATATATATCTGCCATACCTTATAATAAGGTGCTATTTGAAGAGTTTAATCTGTGATTAGGAAATAATAATAAATAGTATCTCCCAATAGGGTACACATGTCATTAATTACATAAGCTGTGGCTGTAGCTTATTCTCATAAATCACTAACTCCTACAGCCTTTATTTTAAATGTATATGCAGTGTGCTATTCATAAAGGAAACAAGAATACTTAACATATCTGTTAATCATCTAACCACTTATAAATGAACATTTAATCCAAAAGAAGCCTGATAAATCGTCCTTCAATGTTTTGTTCATTACACCATTATGATTTCTTGTTTTCTGTAACACCTCTTGCTGAATGTTGTAGAGAAGTGTTGCATGATTTGACTCAGCCTCTTGCAGACCTGAGAATATCATGACTGAGCTCACTCCTTGGAGAGTGTTTTGCTGTTACTTTTATTCTTTTTTTTTTGTAACTCATTCTTACTGGCTGTGGAATGTATTTCTAGAATTGAACTGCTTTTAAGGAGGTTATTTGGGTTATTTTACTCAGGGAAAATATTTTGACTGAAAATAGATGGAATACAAACTTTTATTGTTAATACTCAAAATGGACTGCATCAATGTTTTTGTAAACCAGGCCATGTGCCAGGTCCTGCTTGAGTTACAACAACCCCCTGCAGCTCCAGGCTGGGGCAGAGGGGCTGGAAAGTGTCCGGTGGGAAAGGCCCTGGGGGTGCTGGTCAACAGCAGCTGAACAGGAGCCAGCTGTGCCCAAGGGGGCAAGAGGCCAATGGCACCTGGCCTGTCCCAGCCATGGTGTGGCCAGCAGGACCAGGGCAGTGACTGACCCCTGAGTGGGCACTGGTGAGGCCACTCCTCAAATCCTGGGTCCAGCTCTGGGCCCCTCACGACAAGAAACACATTGAGGGGCTGGAGCGTGTCCAGAGATGGGAATGGAGATGGGGGAGGGTCTGGAGCACAAGGCTGAGGAACAATTGATGGATCTCAGCCTGGAGAAGAGGAGTTTCTAAATTGTTGTTACCAATACTTTAGGTGACATGATATATTAAATCTTAGTAATCATAAAACAGAATGTGCATAAAAAAATAAAAATTAAGCATTTTGTTGTAATTTGTAAAACTGTCTTATGCCATTCTGGGCCCAATTTTCACTCAAATGGTCAAAAAATTCCATCTCTTTATCATTGCTGAGTACTGTTGTATATTTAGATCCTAACTCCAAAATCTGACAATATTCATAAATTCATGTGAACCAGAGCACTGATGTGAGAGACTGTACAACAATGTTAGCCATGTTCAAGATGATGCAGAGTTATACTATCCACAGTGCAGAACAGAGATAATGAAGCAAATTCTGTTTCTGCCCTGGAGTGGTTCTCTAGCCTGAGTTCAGAGGTTGTGATGTGGCAGGTTATAGGGCTGATTCCGAGTCAGCAAGGGGAAGTCCCAATTACTTTTAGCACTTGAGATTAAAGCATTTGTTTCAGTGCTCAGTTATTTCAAGACCTAACTGAGGAAAGCAGCTTTCTGCCTAAGGAACTGAGATCCTACTCTGTTTTTGAAGGTACTGCTTATAGATTATCTTAAGTGTAAAGTATTAAGTCTAAGAGTTCTGTTCTGAGCATTTGTGAAACTCCTCTGCTGGCATATTGCTATCATCTGCATCCCAAAATAATCTCATTAGTATATAATGTACCATGTGCATGAATGATATTTCAATATCCTCTCTTTTTTAGAGTATAATGTATACACATCACTGGATTTGTGCACACTCTACAATGATATACTCATTTCTGAACAGCCTTTTTTGAATGATGTTCCCAGCAGACCCTGCATAAACAGTGAGCTGAAGGGTGGCCCCAGGGCAAAGTGCTGTGATATAATATCAGTGTGCCCGTGTTCAGACATTTAACCAGTGAATGATGAGACATTTAAAGACTTTTTGTATTTCCCTGCTGAAAGATTTGAGGTGAGGAGGGGGGGAAGTTTAGGCAATCCAAGTCACATTGCCCTAATCTCTGGAGAGCAGGGAAACCTGCTAGTAGTGAAGCTCCACTAGGAAAGACTCAGGTCCCTTTGCCAGACCAACTGTTTTCTTGAGATATTAATAATAAAGTCACTTTGCCACTTTGTGCTTATATCCATCTTTGGAAATTAAGGACTCTGAGCCTTTGAAGACTGCTGCAGGAGTGAGTCACTCCCTCAAACAGAGCAAACAGGTCTCATCATGCATTTTGGTATTGCAAAGATTATCCTCCCAAAGATTCCCCTTCCCAGGAAACACATCAGGGAATGCAGCTCTTTTTTCTGTCTACCAGTGCTGAACTGCCTTTTTTTGCCCATGTTAAATGTTACCAGAAATGCTTTTCCTGGGCTGGCTCCCTGCTGCTCATGCAGGCCCCAGGTAGTGGTGCTTGGGAAGAGAAAGCCGTGTGCTCCTCTGTCAGCCTTTTGCTAACAGTAAAATGAATTACTTGTCTCCTCTCTACAGAAAGGTCATGCAATAGCTTTTCTTTATTGAGATGATCTGATCTGCATTGTGTGCACTCTTTTGAGGAAGCTTGGTCAGGCTGAACAGCATGACAGGGTAGCAAGTGCTTTTAGGTTGAAATCACCATCTCTCTCTTGTAATAAAAAGAAAAACCAAACAAAAACCCCCCCACTTTGTCATGATGACAATGACCAGCAGCTCTGCTGGTTTTCACTGTCACTTCAAGCCTTTATTCTCTTTGTAACTCCTGACTATAAATCATCTCCAATGCTTGCTGTACACAGCACATGTCAGGACATATAAACTGCAGATTATTAAACTGTTTTCCCCAGTCCCATTCTCCATGAAAGGCTGCTGTCTGATGCCTCTGGTTTAGTAAAATATTTTCCTGTCAACAGGAAATTATTCCCCCTTTTGTATAGAGAGAAGATGAGATTACTTTGTCATTTTCATGTAATACTCTATTCTTCTGGGGCATTCTATAGCTCATTGAACTTTGTGCAGAACAATAATATTTGATCCAAAGAAAATAAATCAGCTTCAAGCTATTAGTATAAGATAGTGATAAGAAGGGAGAGGGGAATTTTCTGCATCATACAAGATATTGCTGTGTGTTTTGTTGCTGTAATGAGGATTAGAAACAAAACACTATACGGAGTTCAGCATCAGGTGTCCTGGCTTCCTCTCATTGCATCCCATCCAGGAAGAGCTCTTTAGCTGTGGGGTGATGGAATGCAGACACTGATCAGGAACTGGGTTGAAAAAAACAAACTCTTCCATTTTCCCATACTTATTTATAATTTTTCACTTTTTTGCCCTTCTGTACCCTACTCCTCATTACCAACTTCTTTTCCTCCTTATTTGCTTCAGTCAAGAGTCTTCACCTACACAGACTCACTGCCTCATCCATGCTCTCCCCACAGATTCTTGCTTGTATTTTATGAGAAAATTGGCAGAATATGGCATGACTCACTTCTCACAATAAGTGTAGTTATTTTTATTTTGCTGCTGGGTCTCTCTGCTAGTATTTTGGATGTTAGACCAGTTACATTCATTTACCAGTGATAAAGCCTCAACAATTTCAGCAGTGTGTTTGTTACTTTCTTTGGAGTAGGAGGAGAATCAGGGTCAAGAGGTCCATCTTTACGTTCTTTCTGCTTCATGTGCCCCCCTCTATTGCCAATAAAGGCAGAGAGGTCCACTGTATATATGCTACCTCTACACTTTGAAATCCTGAAGTAGGAATTTCTATTATTGAGACTTTTTTCTCAATATTGATGTTGTGAGTGTCTGCAGTGTTCTGCGTTTGCTGCAACTGAAAAATCCAAGTTCAGGGTAGAGCTCTGAAGGTGTTAGGGAATTATTCTTGGAGGTATTTATATGCCCTGAGCTTGATTTATCTCATTTGGACCATTCTGAGAACAACACTGACAGAGTGAGAAAAGAATCAGGCCAGAAGACGCTAATTTACATTTTCAGCTTCAGAGCAAAGCACGGATGTACTCTTCCAGGCAAATGTTAATAAGCTTTTGGTCTTTAAAAATGTAAATAATTTATTGAATTTCTACTGCATTTGCCATGTTTCAGAAGAGTAAACATTAACAACTCTGCAATATGAAATAATTCCAGAGCAGGGAAAATGGATGCAACCGTGAATAAAATGAGTGTTTTGACCATAAAATGTTATAATTGATAATGATGCTGACTGTAATTATTAAATGCAAATCAAAACATGAGGTATATTTTTCACTTCAAATTTAATTTTAAAAAGGAAGCTTCAGATTATAGACTTTGCTTACCTCTAACTTTCTGCTAAATCATGCTCTCAGTTGCCAATATTATTGAAAGATACAGTGGCTGGCAAAATTTAGTCTCTTATTATTTCTAGTGAAATGTCCTTGAACTAAGCAACTCTCCACAACTTCCATCTGAAATCATGAGCCTCTGTGGCATTTCAGTGTTTGAGTTGTTATTATAACACTATTTATTCTCTAGGTGTGATCATATTTAAAAGAGTGAAAGAAAGTGGGGAAGCCAATCTCATTTCACTAATGTAGAAGTAAAATTTGTCTCTTTAGCCCTGTGAAATCTGACTTGTACCTGCTGTTGTGTGCCAAGACGAGTCAGGGTGATGGGGAGCTCTGAGCTGTCTCTGCCAGCTCTCTCTAAAATGAAATTGAGTGGACCAAATGTTACAACATTAAATCTCCCTCAAGTTTGGCTTTTGGCTTTTGTTACTATTACATCCAGAACTGTTAGTGCATTATTTATAAGTAACTTCTCATTTCAAATATTCAATATAGAACTGACTCTACTCATGTGAATTAATGCGCTGTTTTATTATGAAGATTTTCGACACTTCTTTCTAGTGTAATATAAATTTGATGTTGTAGAGTGCAATTGTTAATTTTTCATCTCTTTTCAACAATTGTTTGGCCTTTCTCCTTTCTCATGCCCATCATATTGGCTTTCTAGTAGCAGTCATCTGTGATACTCATTGTGTGGTATATGATGCATCAGTACAGAAGCACAGGAATGCAAAGTGCAGGATTCCTAAAGGAATCCTGGACTAAAAGTGAAAAAACCCCTGACTTTAGGCTCATTTGGAAAAACCGGCTTATTGCCCAGCTATAGATTATGAGTTCTACATTATTCTCATTTAAATTAAAGCTCTCATGTTTTAATTCTGTGTAATGGGGCCTGTAGGATTTTATGTGCTGGGGACTTCTCCCCTTTTATCACCCATATCTGCTTATGGTCACACAGGAAGAAGTAGAGAGGGGATAGTCAGCAGTGTAAGAAACATAAGTAGCTTAATTGGGTGTTGCTAAAAGTCCTGCTGTCTCTCCTTAGAGTTTACTCACAGCTGGGGTATATTACAGTTTAATCATTCTATGCTAGGGATTTCTGAAGAAAAACATTTTTTAATAAAAATTTTAGTGCATAGAAAATGTCTGAAGCATAGTTGTGACTTACAGAGTATAAATGTACAAATTAGGAAAAAACTTTCCATGGTATCAAAACATTCCAATTCTTTAAAATTGTGGGTTTGTTTTAATCTGCTTCCTCTTTGGTGATGTCCTCTGGCAGGCTGCCAACTCTGGCAAATATCAATCTTATAAACCATCATTTTCCTGAGAAAGGTGATCTGACCTTAAGTTATACACCTGGGACTTACACAATTTAAACTTAATTCTGGTTTCCTTTCTGGGACTGCAAGACTTTCATTCCAGTTTGGAAGATAATTTTCTCTAGAAATTACTGTTTAATGTGCTCATAGAAAACTCTTGTTACCAAATACTGTTTCCATGACTGTAGATGAAATTTAGATTTGGGTTTTTTGCAGTCAGATATTGTTAAATTATTCAGAGCAATAACTTCAAATAGAAATAAACCCTCTCATTCATATCTCTTTACTAACAAGACTGATGTGCGCTACTCAGCCAGGTATTTACTTGTATTTACTCCACTTGGTGCAACTGGTTTAATTTAAACGTGATATAATATTGATTATATCTGTAAACATGTCCAGGAAAGAAAATGGACATGTTCAGCAAGAGTTATCTTCCATAAGACTGTGCTGAAGGAGATTAATTATATTTCAACTGAGAAGTAATTCTAACTATTTTCTAAGCCTTTTCCAAAACCACCTTTTTTTCTTTCAAAGAATAAGAGTTTGCTCACACCTTTTCCAGTTTTTGGGGAAATATCTATACTTTTAAACATATTCAATTTTTTGTGTGTGTGAATAAATATATTTTTACAGTATTTTTTCTTGTTTCCAACACCAATTCCTCTGTTAGTGACTTACCCTTTGAGAAGAACTTATGAGAGAAATAATAAAGCATTATTTTACAAATGGAATACCTAGAGATGATATTCCATCTAAAGTCTGACTACTGTAACTTAGCTTTGATCCTAATGTCCTACTGTAAATGTAAATTTATTCCTAAAGAGAACTAAGTTTAACTGTAAGTAAAGTTGTGAATATATTTTTCTGAAGTATATTGAATATAATGCAGCATATAATTTAGTTGAAAATGACAATTTAATAAGTTTTTTCCTGGTGGACTGAACAAGCAGTCCCCGTTGTAGTTTATGATTTAAAAATTTTATTCTACAATAGAAGATTAATATTTATGTATGCATTCTTTTAAGCCAGGGACCATATTTAAGCTGGATGTTGACTCACAGAATCTCTGCAGCTCTAACATGAAAACGTGCTGTGACAGTATTTCTCCTTTTGCGCTAGAAGAGGGTGCAGGTTTGGGTGGGAGTGTGATCAGTGCTGTGGGTATCTGGAGTTTTGGGGTGCTGCTGTCACTGGAGAGGCACCTGCCCACTGCTACTGACCGCTTCCTGTCCCTCGTTATGTTATGTAGCTGAATGGAATAGGTGTGTCTGAAATACAAACCACAGCAGTGACTGGGCAGTGATCCATTTTAAAGAGGTCTAATTCCTTATTTCAAGGCTTTTCTTACCCACTTCCTGAATAGTTTGCATAATACCTTGCAAGGGAGGATTTTGTCTCTGCAGTGTGGCATGAGCAGTCAACTTCAATATTTTAAAAATACCTCTGCTGATCCAGTGCCCTTCTGAAATATTTTAGAAAAGGTGACAACCTTATTGAATTTTTTTTTCTAGTGCATATCCCAAGTGAGACTCATACATTATTCCTTTTGTTCTTTCAGTCTAGAAATTTTCCTATTTCCCCATCTGCAAACATTTACTGAAACAGGCACAGCTGATCAAAGATATTTAGGATTCCGTTCCTTCTGAGCAATATCACCTTTCTAACTTCTTGTGCATGCCGAATTGTGTTCATATCTTACAACAACAAGAAAATTGTGTCCCTGATGATGATTAGGTCAAGGATGTGAAAGAAATATAATAGATATGGGACAACTTTTTTGGGAGTGGACATTAATCAAGCTCATATTAGATAAAACCAGTTTGGGACAAGAAAAATAAAAGATCCAAGGCTGTTCCATCAGGGCCCCCCTCCCATGCTGCTGCCTCCCTTATGGTTGCATTGAGTGCAACAGAAATATGATGAAACAAATGTGTTCTATGGGGGGTTGAAAGAATCTGAGATAAGTAAAATCTTCTGTCTTTATTAAATTCTGGAGCTTGCTTTATTTGCGTCTATTTATAGCCATGTGATTAAACAATTATCTAGGGAAAGACAAGCAGCTGCTTCAGATGTTAAGTTCACATTTAAAATGAATTTTTCAGCTGGTTTTAACTGCCTACAAGAAAATTTGAGAGGTTTCTTAATCCTGACTTTGGTATTGACTGGATAGCATTGATAAAGTTTTATGAATAATGATATCAAGCTAATAGAAATCAATTAAGTTCCCATATGGAGAGGGTAAATTATATGCCTGATTCCTGACATCTCAGAGGAAGATTATGCAAACTTCGTCTTGGTGAAATGCAAGACATTTATTCTGCCTAGGATCTAACATGTTTATAAAAGCATGCAGCAAAATTTGCCTTCAAGACCCAAATTCCTTTTATAAAAAAGTAGCCCTTAGGCTGAAAAACAAGCATCTCTTCTGAGAAGGTGATAGCCATTTCATGTAATTTTTCAAGTATTACTCTTCCTCATGCTTTCAAGTAAAGCCAGTTGAGTTTGTCTTTTGAAATGCATATGCAAACATGTTGATTCTTCATGTTTTTGAACCACAGGAAAAGAAAGATATCAGAATAATTAACAGAACAGTATCTCTTAAAGTTTCCTGGTGTAGGGATGCTTCTTAAATAGTATTCTTGAGCTGTTGTGAGGTAAGGAGTGATTAGGAATCAATAATATTAATAATAGAATTTAGACAACAGGGTTGATCTCAGCACCTCCAAACTTTTATATGCAAAGTATGTTGGTGTTTGACTTGTGGTTATATTCTTCCTTGGTAAAATCTCTTTGGGGGCCTTTTGGATCATTCAATTTTGTGGCTTCACTCCAAGTAATAGGTTTAAGCAGCTGGGGGGGTGAGAGTGATCTGATGCCTAAGCATGCATGAAACAACCAATAGAGACATGCTCTTTACCAGGTGTTTAATTCCATTTTAATTCTTTCTCTCACCGTGGGGAATGATCCAAGAGGTCCATTCTTATTCTGACTTGAATACTGAGGATGTAGAGGAATGAAGATGCCTATTTTTCTTCTGTTTCTTGTTACTTAACATGTTGCTGTCTTCGGGCAAAAATAGTCATATATCCATCCCTGGCAAGCCAGTGTGGAATGGGTTTTGATCTCTCGCCACTAAGAACTTAGAGAACTTGTAAGTTTTTCTATTTTTCTTTGAAAATAAATGTCCTTTATGCAGAAATATCATATTAACACTAGAAAATAAATTAATAAATGAAAAGAATATAGTATATTTGTACAACAGTGAAAGAGGAAAAAAACCCAAACAAACCTTCGATGCGGAAGGAATCTCACACCTATTAAACCCCACTGCACCAACACCAAAAGCTTTGTGCAGGAAGAGAGAGACCAGTTTCAAGAAGTTTTTCTACATCACTACTTTTATGCGAGCACTTGTTCTGGATTTATCTTCTGGCAGATACTGTGCCCACAAACTCTACACCCAGTGAATGGGAGAGCCATGAATGGGGCACAGCTCCTTGCAGGTGGAAGGCAGCAAAGAGAGAGTCTCTATTTTTTATTCCTGCAAATACTGCTTTGAACAAGGTTCTTCACATGCTAAGCGTTGATCTGAGCAAAATCAAATTTGAGTTACTTTTGAATGCTCATAGCTAAATATACATTACCTCTGCCCAAATAAACTGTAGTCATTCCTATTTATGTAAGCTGCCTTTTGCTGAGGTGCAAATTGTTGTGTGGGTGAGATCATGCAGAGTTGTTTTTCAGATGGAACTGACACTATTTTATGAGGAACATGCTCTTGCTTTCCAGTGCCTCCTGCCTCTTTGCTGTCGCTTGTCTCTTAAGCCATTTAATGCTTTTAAAGAGTTCCTCTGTAATGCTGCCAAAGGCAGTGCTTGCGTGGATTGTCTGCATTATAATTGCCAGTCACAGAAAGCTAAAGTTGTTTGGGCTACTGTTCTCTGGCACTTTACATTTTAATTTCATTTTTTAACTGCTTTGTCACATTCGTGAATAGTAATGAGACAAATGAATCTCTAAATTTTGGAGCGCTTTTGTGGCCCATCGCTTTTGCTGGTAGTGATGGGCTGGATTCGAGTTAGTGTCTCACTGGAGTGGAACAATGCACGAGTTCTGGGATAGCACAAAAGTACTGAGGAATTTTATGGCTCAGGGGGCAGAACATGCAACGAGTATGCTTGAAAATCTTATGGGTCTTGGTTGCAGTTCTAAAAATTTTATTTCAGAAGGCGGTGTGAAATATGCCAGTTAGGTGGAGTCTGATTTTGGCATACATCTGAAAATACAATACCTGGCAGTCATAAGAATTCTGTTTATTTGTTCCAGCAAATAAATGGGTTCTCTGGAAATTACTTGCTTTGTAACCTTTCTGTGAAGACATCTGTTTCCCCACCTCCATGGGCTGTTGCCCTTTTCATTAAAGGGCATATTTTCTGCCATCTTTGCATATGTGGTATTTATATAGTGAATACGTATTTTAATATCAGAATCGGGAAGAAATTCTTTCAAAGCATTTTAGTGACTTCAGAATTCTGCGTTTTGCACCATTCAAGATTTCTGCTGGAATTTAAACCTCCTTGTGGTTTGAAAGCTTGGTAAATTCAGGCTGGAAAGTGAGGGAAAAATACAAGACCCATTGCTTTCTTGTTCAGATTTTTTGTACAAGCAACCAGAGTTACCTGGACTTCTGGCAGCTGCAGTGAAGTTATTTCACTTTTATTTGACTCATAACTTCTTTTATTTCATTAATGTGTGTAACTATAAATATGGTTCCAGTTTTTGGTTCATGTGTGGACAGTTAGTGGTAATGTGTATGAGGAGACAGGTGCTAGTTAACATATGTATGGTTCAGAGAAATAACATTTTTTCCATTAAATGCAGTTATTTAAGTCTGTAGCTGGCACTTCTGGGTTTATGTTGCTATTTAGGTGAAAGCATTGGTACAGCATTCACATTCCTTACTGTAAATAAATAATTCCTCTGTGTTTCAAATTCCTCTTTAATTTAGATCAGGCTTGACCAGCTGTTGAAAGCAGGAAAAGCAGTCTACCCCAACTTGGTGGTTGCCTGCAGGGACAGGTCAGTGAACTTCATGGTTTTTTCCAAGGTTAAATGTGGATTTTATTTTCATATTTCATTAATTCTGTGTAGCCAGTACATATTGCAATGTGATAGTTGTCATGAAATAATAAACCAGGTTTGCTACATAGACTTATTCGCTTACACAGCCTTCTTGATCTTTTATATTTTCAAAGAACTAGAGCAACTATACAAGGTTAACTGGATTCATTTAATGACTGAGTGATTTCTGCCCCCACAGTCTAGTCTTGGCTAAAAATATTTATCAAAAATGTTCCTTCTATTGTCAACATTTAGTTGTGTAAAGCTTAATAAAAACCAGAATGATTCAATGTAATAGATGTCTGTCAAAAATAGACTTCAGGAAAAATGCATGCATCAGTAACATTTAATTTTACTTGGAGCAGAAGATCTATTTTTCATGCAGCATATCTAAATGAAGAATCCTCTGCTGTAAGAAAGCAAGCATAAATGAGTGTGTCATTCCATACGTTGTTTGATTCTTTAGATGCATTCTTTTGTTTCTAAATGCCACGTAATTCTGAGCTTAAAGCTTGGTCCTTTTTAAAGTCTATTATGAAATATTTATCACATTGAAGGTAAAAGAAATTCCACAAATATAAATATGTTCTGCACCATTGCAAGGATACGAAAGGCAAGAGTTGTTTCTGAAAGACGTTTTCCAATTGCTTTTATGAAATTCAGCGCAGAGAAATTAAACTAGACTATCTAGGAGCCAATCTTTAGAGGAGATTGTCCTGGGTCCTTTGTAGTTCATTTATTGCAAGAGCTAAAGACCCGTTTGAATACAGGTTAGAAGGGAGCTGAGTACGGAGTACTCAGTGGTATTTGGTGTGTGACCAGAGCTTGGGTGTTGCTTTGAATGATTTGTTCTGCTGCTCTAAGAGAGAAAACTGTAGATCTCCATCATTGTCAGGTGCTGATTGTTCTCAGTCAAAGACCTAATTACTGAGATACTGAGATGGTTCCTCTTTTGTGTCTTGATTTCTTTCATTCACTGTTTGAATGGTTAAATATCTATTGTGCTAGAGAGCAGCAGAGAAGCACCGATTTTACAGCTCACTGCTTAGAGTGTTCATGAGGGCTATGGAAAAACACTGTTTGTCTCTGCTGCAATTAATATTTATTCATATGAATAATGAGGTGAAACCTCCCTGGCGAACACAAGGTTAACCCGGGCTGGGACCTAAATTTCCTAAGTAAAATTACATAAAGGATCCAAAGGTCTGAGACACTGCTGTGGGAAACCAGGGGTGGGTCTGGTAAGGAAACCTGGTCTGGCTGTGAGTATGAGGTGTGGAGGGGACCCACGGGGACCCGTCGGGTCACTGGAGCCACCGCTGCTGAGGGACTTCGGTCCTGGCAGTGACAGTCGGGGTGGTGCGAGTGTGACCCCAGGAGCGGTGCCTGGATGGCCGGACAGGAAAGCTTCCTTAACACAGGCCAACCCTTTGATCAATAGTTTAGAGATTGTTGCAGGACTATGAGAAATTAAAAGAAAAACTACTAAGAAATCTCCAGTTTTCTTTTCCGGATAATAACTTATTTTACAATTCGATTTTAGCTGAAAGAAGGAGAATTTCAGGCCCTTCTGGTTTTAGCAGTCATAACCTTGAAAGCAATATGGTCATTTTTTAAAAGGTTACAGAAACAGGACATACATTTAAGGAAGGAATCAGCATTTGCAAAGGTTTATTTTCTTGATAATTATAAATGAAAGGAATGAGAGACTTGTCTTTACAAACAAGCTCTGGGCCTGCTGGTAGATGGAATTAGCACTGAGAGATAAAGAGAAACAACGGGAAGGATTCCACTGATTGATGAATGGAAAGAGATTTGTCTCTACAAACAAACTGTAGATCTGCTGATAAATGAAATTGGATATTGAGAGATGAAAGAAACAATGGGAAAATCATAAAATTCAATAAGAACTAAAAATAAAGGGGGTTTATACATTAGAAGGGAACCTTAGGAATTAGGCGTTCCGGGAAGTCTGTACCTCTTGAGTACCTCAGCCAATGGGGAAAGAGAGAGGGAAATGCGGCCGGGAAATTNAGCTTCAGCAGTGTGGGTCTGTTTCCCTGTTATTTTTCTTCAGGATGTGAATTCTGTGATGATGGAGCATTTTAGCACAGACCCAAATAAGGATTTTGGGAAACTGCTGCTTCTGTAGTGTAAATAATGATGCTTCTTGGCTAACAAGATGATAATTTAAGAAAGCTATGGAAATGTGATAATGCTCACATTCTCATTAATGGTTTGGGAGATGAAAAATATTGAGTCTTTTCTTCCTTGTAAAGCTGAGAAATGTGAGATCAGCTTCAAAAGCTGGCTATTATTTCTTTTCAGTTTCTGCCTATGGACCTACATTTTAAGTTCGATGTTGTAGCTCGTACAGAATAAATGCTTCACCAGACAGAGTTTTAGGCTATTTATGTATGCAGGGTTTTTGTTTTAGGGGTTTGTTTTGTTTGTTTCAGAGCTTCTTTGGTCCATGGCGTAATGCAGCTTTGACTAGTCAAATGTGAGTGCAGAAAGCATCTATGTATCTTTCTCCCTTGCCACAAAGAATTGGACAAACATCATTATTCTGTTTTCTGCTTGCATGTGCCTGAAATCAGTTGTTCAGATGAAACCATTATATCTGTCATCTGGAAAAGGATCTGTTTATGTAGTGTGACACTGTACTCTGAGTACATCATTGTTGCACATAAATGTAGATTGTAATATTTTTCTTGTAACAGGGGTGATGGTACCCGTATATTGCTTCCCCTTGTGGAATTTTCACTCTGGTTTTGTTACCTTAGCTGTGCTTTGGTCATTTGCTCAATTGGTTCACTGAAGCAAGAGGTGCAGCAATTTAACAAGTAAGAGTACAAGGTTTTAGTTTGTTTTCAGAGTTGGAATGTTTTTGTTTCACTTGTAGGAGGATGATTTGTCATTTTTGCGTAGAAACCTTTTGTGTTCTCTTTTCACTTTGGCTGCTCTTGTCTACCTATCACCATAAGGATTAGTCATTTTGCTTCCATGATTAGATGAAAAGTAGTAATTAATATCCAGACAATACATATGCATTGGCTATAGGCAACCTTTTCATGAGTTTTATGGTTTTATGGGAAATTATCAATATTCAACAGAACAACCTTTTCTGGTTGCTGTCCTTCATTAAACACGACCCTAGATGTCCCCCTTTCTTCACTTCAGTAATGATTTCTGGCAGAAAGTTGAAAGACAGCCTTTGCTATAGGTGACCATTGCAGCTTTTGGCTGTCAGGGAAGAATCTCAAGTGTTTTAGATTAAGAGGAATGAAGTACTGATTTGACACCTGATGATTCCAGCTGAATCCGTACTGATGTGTGTGACTTGTTTTGGACGTGTTATTTTATTGTGCTAAACATTTGCCCATGTGAGGCTCTGGGCAAGGTTTGTAGGTATTTTCCTACATCTCTTCCAAAACTTGACCTTGAGTAGTTTTAATTCCGCTTCTTCCCATTAGGTTCCGTGCTGATAATTGTTTGTGTCTCGATGTATCACAAATGCAGGTGGACTTTTGCTGCCTTTAGGGCTCACAAGCTTTGATCCACATGATCACGGCTCTGGTTACATGAAGCCGTTTACCAAAGCATTTAACATGTTTTAGGAGCGTTTAGTACTTTCACAGGCAATTCTTTGACTACAAAGACATAATTTTGGAACTGATATCAAAGCAGAGAAATCTTTGAAGCACCAGGAGAAAGAGAATGTAGATCTTTGTAGACTGTTCTATACAAAGAACAAACATCATTCCATAACTCCTGCATAAAAAAAAAAAACAAACAAAAAACAGAAAACAAACACAAACAAACAAAAAGAAGCCCACAGAAAAGACAAAACCGAAGAAAACCATAAAGTAAACTAATAAAAACACCCAAAAGACCCCAAACCCCACCGCAGTGAATTGTACAAAAAGATATGTGAAATATAACTTAGTTTTAGCTGGGTGATGCCTTGAATTTTCTGCCCTGCTTAATAATATCTTCACTGAAATCTATTTGGGGCCTTTCATTTCTTTTACTCCCAGGCATTGACTTCTATTTGGACTGGTAAATACATGAACAGTCTGCAAAAACATGAACAATATTAGGTCATTAAATATATAAAATGAGTGCCCATTCTGTGGGACTGAATGATAGACTGATACACTTCTTCATAAAAGGCTGGCACCATTCCTAGAACTGCTCAGTGATTGGATTGCATTCATTTGTAGAGTAAAGCACAATATGACAGTATAAAATATGTCCCCTTGGAAATGATCTTGTTCTGGACTGTCCAGTCTATAGCCAGGCAAAGCATCTCTGAGAGCTGCACCGTATTTTCTTGTCTTCCGTATGTCCAAGGTGGATAATTCTTCTACAAATATCCTTTCTCTACTGGTGCCTCATCCTCTTAAACTGTGTTTTTTATTTGTCATTCCTCAAATATTGCAGTCTTGTTTTACAATTATTCAAAATCAAAGTAAAAAACTCCCCAAAATGCTGCAGGACATTGGCTGTACTTTGGAGCACGTAACCTGTATCTTTTTAGGCTCTTATAGGGAGAACAGAGATTGTATTAACAACTGACATTCAATTTTAGCAAACACATTGCTTTTCATCCTCGCTTCTGTTCGGAACCCTTCCATGGAAACAAGGATGAATTTTCTGCACTGGGACAAGACTGCCCCATTCAGTGCCCAATATCTATGTCAAGTCATTGTGCATGAGTGTATTTGAACGGACTTATGTACATATTTGAGGGTGCTTCAGAATTGACTCATACTGACCTTTTTTTATGTTAGTGTCATTGGCTTTTTTCTTAATCACAGAAACATCACTTTGCTTCAAAAAAGATACTTTTTTAAAATAAAATTTAGCCTGTGATAGAGGAATTTTTCCTTTGCAGGAACATCTCCTAACTCTTCTTAACTGAACAACAAAATTTCAAAAGTGAATGTGCCTTTTTCACTGCATGACAAGCAGCGGTAACAAATAGCTAACGTAAGGTAGGAAAATTACCCTGCATTTCAGTGTTTGTTCAGGTAAACACAACAGTAAAAAGCTTAAATGCTGCTAGAATTGGGCCTCATCATGCCCATACACACGCACAAAAAAGAACTGAGACTAAAATTAGTCTACAGGTAATTTCTAGATTAAGGTCTTTGCCTCAGTTTTGCTTTCTGTTTTTAACAGAGAAGATTTCAAAAACTCAGTAAGAAATAATGAGATTATAGTTAAACTTCAGAGAAGTCATACTGACTGTTCACATGCTTCATCCTTTAATGACTGTATCTTCAAAGCAGCAGTGGCATCTTCGTCTTAGAAGAGGTTTTATGGAGTCACTTCTTAAGGAGTGCTCGCTGGGCTTTGATATGCTGGTCAAGCAGTGATTCTAAATGCAGTCATTTAAGATTGCAAGCCTCATATCAAACCATTTTCAAAGTCTTTACATCGTCTTCAATGAGTTTTGGATTAGACCATCTATCAGAAATTCTTCATTCGTCCTTAAATCATATTTCTGACTCCTGACTTCGAGACTTTGCACTGTTATGTTCCTGGTCCTTTATCTTTCACTCCATGTCTGTCTGTTCCTCACATGTTTCTGTCTATCCTTCTGCCAGCCTCCTGCCACTGCAGACACTTCCAGGGACCAGCTTAAAGAAGGCTCCTCTTTGGAGCATTCCTCTCTCTTATTTCGGAGGGCTCTGCCAGGCAGTTAACTTTCAGAGAGCTTGCCACCAAACTTTGAATCTGCTCTTTCAGGAGCTGAAAAGCTGCCACGTTGCTTATTGCTGGATATCCTTGTGTTGAACTGGTGGCTCAGGCTTTGTTCACAAAAAAAGACAGCACAATTACAGTGTCTACAATGTATCTTCAGACTAGAACTTTAGGTATCGAATTCTTTTGCTTTCGCTACTCTTTTTGAGAACGCTGCTCCCTGCTTTCAACAGACAGTGAAAAAAATAACTGCTGTTTCCCTAGTGTGGAATGTTTTACAAGAAATCGATGTCATTAAGTGATTGTTATCTTGGCACAGTGGTGCTTTTCTGGCACTTTTCAAGACACTGAATGTCTGCAGTTATGAACATATGTGCTCGCTGTCTCTCAAGTACTTTAATGCAGACAGATAATACGGAACTGTAAGAAAAATGAGACCTGTACAACCACTGGTTTATAGCAGTAGAATTTCATACTATTTTTTTGTAACTTTAAAACTAACTCAATAGGACACTTTCTGCTTTATCAAAAAGGTAGATGCCTCATTTCTGGACATGTTCAAGACCAGCTTGGATGGGCCCTGAGCAACTTGAACCAGTGAGTGACATCCCTGGCCATAGCAGGGTGGTTGGACTTAGATAATTAAGTTCCCTTCCAACTCTAACCATTCTACATTTCTATGATAAAAAGGGTTTTTTAAAGCTATTTTTAATAGCCTTGGAAGTGCTTATTAGTGCAGTTCCTGCTCTTGCAGTCACATAATGTAATAAATTGCCTTATGCATCTCATGCATTTGGTTTGTGCATTGTTTTCTTTTTGTTATTATGTTTTTTTCTTAGTGCACTTACAATTCAAACCCAAAGAAGTGGAATACTTGAAGTTAAAAAGGCCTAATAATTTTCTGCTTACTGTAATTTATTAACCAGAAAGTATTTTTAAAATAAAAAATCCAAACAACTGCTATCATGGAATATGAAGAGGAAGAGCCTGTAATTTCTATTTACAGTTTAATCTGTGGTATGGTAATAAGTGATGGCACACAGATTGAAGCTGTCTTGAATGAAGCCACTAGAAAAACAGGTTTGAGGTTCAAAACAATTGAATCTACTGTGTTGATTTAGTTATTACCTCTGATTCAAAGTTAGACATGGTTTATATACAGTTAAGATGAACTGAATCAGAGTCTCCAGATTTTTGAGTCAGGTTTTTGAGAAAGGAAAATAATTTCAAATTGAAGCATTGTGTGAAAATAAAATTATTTTAAAATTCCTTTAACTCTTGGTCATTAACAAAAATGGATTTTCTTTTTCTTCCCTCTTCTCCTCACAGATCTGTTCTGCTTGAGAGCTTGGTTTTGGTTTCTTGATGGTTTTAGTCAGTTTGAGGACACTTACAGAGTGAAGACACTGAAATAAGTATCTGGGAAGGGGTTTTATTAGATATTACACAAAACTATAAAAATGTGCCTATTCATAAATTGTTTTATTCATGAAAGCAAATATATTTAAGAATTATGGTCTCCTAAAATATTCAGCCCTAGAACATTAGTGCAGGTAAACATCATAAATAATTATCTTAAATTGGTTACCAAGGCAGTGTAGCAGTATTAAGTTGCTATGGAAATGTTTGGTTCCTGCTCAGATGCCAGCACAGCTAATGAAATCTCTTCTAGTTGCATCATTTCAGCCAGATAAAAACCAAGAGGAGGGAAATAATATCAGTGATATATGTGGGATACCAATCAGGATTCTTGGAAAAGGGGATGTACAAGCCATAAAACTGATATTTTGTGTTATCTCAAAATATTATATATACTTCATGTCCAGAGCATTTCAGAGAAAGGAAGAATGTTCATCTTGACAATTAGAAAGACAAGAGACATATTAAGCTGTGCATAGATTTTTCATGTCCAAGCTGCCATGAATCAACTCACCTTGTCATATTTAGCAAATCTCCAGCTGAAATTTTTTTTCATGTATTGTTGTTATGAATTATATGCCTCTCTTTAGTGGAGGTTGTTTGGGATTTTTGTCTGAAGTAGATTTCCATCATGGTATTGAATAGTAAACAAGACAACAAAAGATGATGAGCTATGGCAGTCTAAAACATGATATTTGCACTCTAGTTTCATAGTGGACTTTATATGTTAAGAAAAGAAAGTCGATGTTGATTAGAATCAGTATGACAGCCTTAGTTCCCACAAGTAGCATAAGTCTGTAATCTCTGATTTACAGAATATTGCAGTACTGAAGTGTTTATTTTGGAGTAGAACAGCCCATTCTTACTGCCTGTTCAACTATCCCATCTGAATGAATTGCTGAAAGTTTCGACAATTGCTTTGTGTACTAAGAAACTTGCAACAGATGTTATTTGTTGAGACAGTGAGTATTTTATTCTTTTCTCATATAAATAAGAAGAAATGAAGGCTTTGAAGAAGATGTTGGGGGTAGAAATGGTGACTATTATGTAGCTCATTCCCATTTCATTTGAAACAATTGTCTGCAGCTTCGAAGAGTGCGAGTAGTTTCTTAATTAAGTTGAAAATTTTCATTAGTTCAAGATTTCTGTAGCTTGACAACAGACTAGTACTAGAAAAGTTATTTCTTCTGTACTTCAGTGCTTGCCTTGTATAAAAATGAAAAGATTTCTATTTCCTCCTTTCAAAACCAAAATTAGCACGTGTTTTGCTGGTTTTCTTGGTCACAGGTAGTGAGTTAATAGTGGTGGCTAGACAAAACAGTTTCTAATGACCAAGTGTTCTTGAAAGGAGGATCATGACATGGGGATCACAATGAAATGGTTCAGTAATACATATATTAGTGGAGAAAATGTTCCATTATTCAAGAATATTTTCAATAATTTTACTGTTTAACTCTTGGCTTTCTCAGCATTTCAGAGATTTGGCTTTGGAGTTCATGTATGGGACTGCAGAGAGTCCAAGGCAATTTCATTTGGAGTGTGTCCTGACTGTCTGTAAAGTGCTCCCTGTTACTTCATGGTTACAGGTTTACATTAGAAGCTAGAGTTAGTATCAGTACTGAATTCCGAACTTTTATTCATCAATTTGTTTCTCACAATACAAGAGGCCTTCATTTCTAGCTATATGGTGTGATGTATGGTTTCTTAATTTACTTTTTCCAAGCATCCATGGCCTCTTCCAGAGACTCTGATTACCTTCAGGTGTCTCCCAAGCTCCTTGACTATCTACTACAGTTTTCTTAAAGAAGCAAAACAAACATGAAATGTGTGCTTGAAATTTGCATAAAGATGGCATTTCAGAGCACAAGATTTATATAATAAGGAAAATAGGCTGGAGGAAACAGGTGAATCACAAGGACAGGGACATGCACTGCAGGATGACACAGTGGAGCCCTGCCGGGGGCTGGGAGCGGTGCTGGCCCAAGTGGATGGGTTAAGGCAGCAGTGTTGTGTGTGTCATTAAGTAAATATGCCATTAAACTGCTACTGGAATAGAATCATAGAATAGTTTGGGTTGGAAGGGACCCTGAAGATCACCTAGTACCCACCCCCATGCTCTGGACAGGGACACCTTTCACTATCCCAGGGTGCTCAGAGCCCCATCCAACCTGGCCTTGGACACTTCCAGGGATGGGACAGCCACAGCTTCTCTGGGCACCCTGTGCCAGGGCCTCACCACCCTCACAGTAAGGAATTTCTTCCTCATACCTAACCTAAATCTACCTTGTTTCAATTTAAAGCCATTCCTATTTGGCTGTTGCTCCATGCCTTTGTAAAATGTCCCTCACCAGCTCTCTTGGAGCCCCTTTAGGTACTGGAGGGTGCTCTAAGATCTCTCCAGAGTATTTTCTTCTCCAAGCTGAACAACCACATCTCTCAGCCGGTCTCCATAGCAGAGGTGCTCCAGCCCTTTGAACATCTTGGTGGCCTCCTCTGGAGTTGTTCCAGCAGGACCATGTCTTTCCTGAGCTGAAGACCTCAGAGTTGGATGCAGGACTGCAGGTGGGGTCTTATGAGAACAGAGCAGAGGGGCAGAATCCCCTCCCTGGACCTGCTGCTTTTGATGCAGCCCAGGACACAGTTGGGCTTTCTGGTCTGAGAACTCATTACTGACTTATGTCCAGCCTCTCAGCTGCTAGAATCCCCACATGTTTCATCTCAGGGCTGTTCTAAATCCATTCTCCACCCAGCCTGTATTTGAATTTGAATTTCCTGTTCTATTCCAGTACCTGTTTCTGAGTCTTTTGATCACAATTCAATTTGTAGAATTCTGCATCTGAGGGGAATAATATGCATCTGAATTATGGGTGGATATTCACTCACAGTATTTTCTTTGGGTTCACAGAAGACTCAGATACCCATAGATGTTTGGCAAAACTTGCAAACTTCATGAGAGCTAGTGCTTTTTCTGTTGGAAACCCTGGGCTGTATTGTTGCTGTACAGATCATCATCTGTGGCTTATTTTGAAAATGATACAGAGTTTATGTAGAGCATAGTGGAAGTATAAATGAGTCATGCTATGTACCCAAATTCAAATCAAAGTGTCAGGATCCTAGCTATCTCTGCAAGCAGTCCTACTGGAAAAATATAAAGATGTTCCTGAAATCATGTTGTAATTTGCTAGGGGGAAAAAAAAAGTGGATTTTGAATCTATATAGACTGCAAACTAAGCTTAAAAGGCGGGGTTTTTTTTCCCCACTGTGGGTTTTGTCAAAAAAGGAAAATAGCATAGATAAAGTTTTAGTAGTATTCAAATGCCTTTTTGTAATGTGGAAAATTTTCTGCTAATTAATCATGGAGTTGCTAACAACTGTGGTTGTGATTTAAAAGAAAAAAGGCAACTAAACTACTCCCTCCTTGGTGCAAAGATATTTTTCAGTGCTGTTCATTGCCTCAAAGTTGAGATTGCAGTTGAGGAGAAAAAGGAAAATAATAGGAAAGTTTCTTTCTGTTCCTTAAACATCCAGAAGACTTGAAAGGAACTTCTGTTTCAGTGGATTGATGACACTTGGCCAGGGATATCAACTAGAGCTAAAAGTGCTCATTCTGTTCTCAGTCAGGAAAGGAGACTGGATGCCAGCACTGAAAAGACATTTGTCTTACTTGGTCTAAAGTAGTAGGTATGTGGCAATCTGCCAAGTTCAGTCCTGTGGAAATCAAGGAGTTTGGCTGACAGATATTATCAAAAAAGTCGTTGCTTAATAAAAGAAATGCACAAAGTTGTAAGATTGAAGAATTATCACATAACCCTATTGGTGTTGGCAGATCGTGTAAAACAGCCTGTGTGGGATCTGAGGCTGTAATAACAGCAGGAGAGTTTATTTCCACTGTTCAGTAGTAAATAGTCATTAAAGTCAAGCAATGCTGGTGGTTTTTGTTGACTGCTCTTTGAATCAAATGTAGAGGAAAGCACTAGGAGGTTGTGAGACTAAACCTGACTCCAAAGCAAACGTTTTCTCCCCAGCAAGGTTTCCTAAAGCAGTACAGAACAGGATGAAGATCCATCAGATCTGTGGAAAGCTGATAAATGTATTGACGTGGCAAAGAGATGGCTCTATCAGGAGAATTTGAGGCTGGAACTTGGAAAGGACCAAAGAAATTTCTATGACGAATGTGTTTGTGTAATAAATTCTCTACATTTTAACTTCCCTTTTTCTCAGCTCCTATACCAGACATAAATTTTACAATTTAATTAAGAAAAAATACTTGCTCACGTGAACTCAAGAGCGTCTTGCGTCTCTGTGGGAAAACGGAGCATTACGACTGAAAAAATGCAATATTCTGTCATCACGAGCCGAGTGGGAGCAGTGTACGTAGCAATGGGAGGGGATAAATAAATAAATAGAGAAAGGTGCACCCTCTTGTACCTTGATCTTTCTATAATCTAACTGCAAAATACAGCTCCATTGCCTGATACCTGCTGCTCCTATAGCTGTGCTTCCAAAGGGATGCCAAGAAAAGACACTTTAAAGCTGTTATGTGGGAGAGCTTTAAAGATTGTGACAGAAATATGATACTAAGAGTAAATGAGAAACAACTTGACCCTAAAGTTGCCAGCCTATTACAGAGGGACTGGGAGACATTTTGATCTAGGAAATAAGCCATAAGTAGCAGCTCTTGTGCACCGAGAAGCAAATGCAGAAGATAAGATGTTTCAAGTGCTACTTTGACTTCCTTATTTTGTTAATAGCAATGATTTTTATTTCTGAGCTGATGAAATTAAGTCAAACTTGTAAAAAACATAGATTTTTAGAAAAGCTTTTGAAAGCAGAAACCTAAAATATCATTTTTAAGGAAAGAAAAATTTTTTCATGCTTTCCCCCACAATCTGTTTACATCTGATGAATAATGAAAGCAAATTAAAAAAAAAAACAACCTTGATTGTTTTAATAAATTTATTTGTTTATTAAAGTAGAGTCTTTTACTTCTGGTGTAAGGCCAGCAAGTCTTGCATCCTCTGTGGGATACTTAACTCTCTAATGCCTGGAATTAATATAACACTTTGCAGAGTATGCACTTACAAGAACAGATGGGGGTGATTAAAGGGTGGCTTATTATTCAGTCTCTTAACACCAAATAGTGTTGTTTGATTTCCATTTAGTAATGTTGGAGTTGTTGCATTTGTATGTGTTAAAATTTTAATTACAATCATTTCCCATGTCTGATATTTTCTTTCAGTTTTAATACATCTGATTAGGGCTTCAGGGCCTCCTACCTCACTTTGGCCATTTAAATGACATTTAAAATCTTCAGGGGTTTCAATATTCCTTTCTGGGCTGCTGAGGGACTCGGTTCTTTAGCATTGTGTTTATTAGAGTATATTACTTTAAATCTTCTTTAGCAAAGATTCTTCTTTAAGGCAGTGAAAGCTGTGTGTGTTCAAAGCCTGTGCTGGATCACACACTACCTTCTCCAGAGCTCTGCTTCAGAAAATGCATCACTTTCAGTATCTGATTTGCTGACTCATGGGCAAATACTTGACTCATGTCTGACTTCTAAAGGTTTCTATTCTGGGATTTTCTCTTGAGATACTAAACTTATGCTGCTTTGCAAGGTATATTGATTTTTAAAAAAATCTGTGACCTTTGAAAATCGAGCTGTGAGGTTATAATCTTAGAGGGCATGTTTTGGAGTTCCATTTTCACAGGCTGATGTGTTAAGGGATGTCAATCATTAATTAAATTCTAATGGAGTCAGTATGTGGTGACATCACCATCATGGCTTGGGGATGACACATTACAGCTCTGCAGCTTCTTGCAAAACCTTTTGCTGAGGGACCAGTGAGCCGTCCAGAGGCTACTCTTGACGGTTTCTAATTATAACTGAATGAGTAAGCTGGAGCAATTTGGCTTCCCACAAATTATTTGTCACTAATCATTTCAGAAAATCTTGAAGACTTTTCTGGGCAGAGGACCTTATGGTGCAAGGAGAAATTGAGGATTTGGGCAAATGAGTTATCTCAGTAGTTGTTGACATTCTGCACATTGACCAACATCTCTCTTCATGGGTGTGGAGGATCTCTGATGCTGTTGCTTTAGGTCTCTAAAACTGTACAATTGATCTCTAGGCTTTCTACAATAGAGCTCTTGCAATATTTTTCTGTCTAATCCAACCAAAATCTGAGAACCCAAGACATCCTGCTGATATATCTTGTATGTTGATGTACTTATCTGATAAAAAGTTAAGTATCAAATGAGATTTTTTTTTTTAATTAAAACCCATTTGAACGAAGCAAACTCATGGTATCAAATTTGAAAGTTTTAATTAAGGCCCATTTTTAATTGTTCCAATAAGGAACGGTTGAGAATAAGTTCCAATAAGGAGTAGTTGAGAAACTAAAAGCAGCAGCAAGCTGGTGAAATGGCCAACGTTTTGTAAATGAGCTTCATTGGAGCAACACTACTTGGAATATATTTAATACCAAAATTACAGAACAATGGTAATGAAATAAGGGTTGCTATGTTTGTATCCATGCAATTTGCATTTAATAAAATATTAAAATACTACTCTGTTGTTATGCCTGCATAGTTCTGTTTGTTTATACCTTTACATGATTATTTCTGTAATGAGCAATCATTAGTTTAATACAATTTTTGAATGTGAGCTAGTAATCTCCAGGCTACTTGACAATGCATATTTTAACTTAAGTATGATCAAAGTGTATTTCATTATCAGTTATAGCCATTTCTAGAGAGAAAAGACTTAGAACAATTTGAATAAAATTGTTGAAAGGGAAACAAGTTTGTCTTTTCATCAGTAATGCTTGTCAACTTATCCCTCCCCTCTGTGGCCCTGAGTCCCATTATATAAATGGTAGCCATCTGTTAATAAAATAGCTGATGAAAAGCACTGTTCAGGAATGGTTTACTCTAGAAAGCCAGAAAACCATTCCTACAATTCTCCTTGTGGAAGCTGTCAGTTGCCATTGAATCAGGGAGATATATCATGACCTGAAAAAAAGTCCTCTAGCACATATCTTATGAATTGAACTGGGGACAAAAATGCCCTCTCTTTGCCACCTCTCACTGCAGAGCATGTCAGCAGCTGGAAAAACGTCAAGCTTGGGGACAAATCCCAAACTCAAAGACTTGAATCTGGCAATAAAAGGCCACGTGGTCAGTCTATAATTATAAAGCACAGGAGTGTACAATACAGGGAGCTTATGGCATTTTATTTTCTTATTCTAATGTCCTATTCCTCAGCAACCTGCATCACATAATTCCCTATTCCCCTCATCTTGGCCCCTCTCCTGTTTTAATGGCTTATTGTGCAAAGCCAAAGGTTTTCATTGTTCAATATTTTCTTTTCACATTGCTATACCTAATTTTTTTTTAATTAAGAATAACCTTAATGCTGAATCACATGCCATACCATAAATTGTTTGCAGTTGCTGTTGGTCAGAATTTCTATTAGCATTTTAAACATTTTCTGCTATTTTTCTATGCTTATGGGTGGAGGGGTCCCCTCAAACCAGATCCCTTGCACTGTGTGAAAAACCCGAGAAAGCATAAAACCACTTTGTGAAGCAGCATAACTTGGCCTGTTGCAGGCAGTGTACTGATGGCTGTACTGGATGGCCCAAATAGAGGGATTCCTGCCAAAGCCCAAGCCTTGAGGTGAGAAAGGTGCATTGTAGGCAAGATCTTAATGCACAGGCCTAAGGTAGCTACTGTAATATAACCAGATAAAGTCAGCTTAGTGTGGTCTCTGTCCCATTAACTGTAAATGTGGGGTTGTTGACACTCTTTTTCTTGAGAGTGAGATTTTTTAGGACCCTAATACTTGATGATTCCATTAAATAACACCTAGAATTGGAATCAGAATTTCAACATTCTTTGGAGAAAAAATTAAAGGGTCAAACTGTTCAAAACATCTGTGCTCTGTCTCCTTCCTATTCTGAAAATGCTTAATGACAACAACCTGAGCCTACTTGATAATCTGCCAATTTATTTGGGGGCTAAAATAAGAGCTAAACTACTTTGAAATTCTGGCCCTAATACCAGTACTGTGAGAGCTACTTATGTATTTAAAAAGGCTTAAAATTCTAAGAATAGAGAGCTGCAGATTCTTTTGAAGGAAAGTCGCGGAACTCATGATATTTGCCTTGTTGAGTGATGTGCTTAACTTAGTTTTAAAGGAGGAAAATGGGTTAGGCATTCCAGGGCTTGTATGGCATCTGTGCAATGAAGAGATTCTTCCTGGACTTCTCTTCAGGTGAATGGCTGGAAATTCCTACTTTTAGAATAATTTCTGTGCTACAGGAACAATGGACTTGTGCTTGGTACTTTGTGGAACACTCAGCACTGGGAGATGAGTTGTTTGCCTGTTGTCTTGACACAATTGTTCAGGTTTTTCAATGCTGCTGAGCAGTGATTGTCTTATTGATCACACCTGCATATCTCTTGGGACAATTGTGCTTTAATTTAACCTGGCAGAAATTGAAAAGGAATTGTATAAAGATTTATTAGTGAAACATATTTTAAGTGAGAAGTTGATTCAAGGCCTTTAGCTGTCAAATATTTAGGCATACACTTTTTTTAAAACACTTAATTTTGGATATTTCAACCAGCTACTTTTTTTTTTAATGCATGTTCGTGTTGGTTAGCTCTGCTCATTTCAGCATGTTTACTTCTAATTTGCAATGTTCTGAGAGGCAAATATAGCCTAGTAACTGCTGTAGTGGTCTCCTCAACACCTGCAAAAACAGTGACTACCTTCTGAATTGGCATATATTTAGTATGCCTCACAATGCCTCTGGAGAAACCTGCAATTTAGTTAATGTGTTATTCATATTTATTAAGCACATGCCACAACAAAGTAAAATAACTACTAGTTTGTAATCTCAGACAAATATGCTCTCCTTTACAAGGACAACACTTCAAATGTGAATTTGTTGTGGTACCTCTTTGAACGTGAAGTGCATTGAATGGGAAAGAGCAAACTCAGTGGTTTTGAAATATTTAATGAATCCTTATTAAAATTTAAAAAAAAAAAAATATTAGGCAGAGGTGCCTGGAGAAAAGTAATTCTGTTTTGTGGAAGACTGTATTTCCAAAGATATTTTCTTTGAAATCCCCAAGTGTTTTGAAACTCTCTGGGAAAGAAAATGATGTTTTGGTTTGAAGCTGCTCGCCTGGCAGCCTGCCTAGGAGCTGTCGATGTCAGGAGCTCCTGTTTAGTCTTCCAGGTCATCCACAGGCTTTCAGCCCACCAGGTGAGCTGCCAGGAGCTAAACAAGCAAGATAGCAAGAGGAAAGGAAAAAGCTTTCCCACAGAAACATGGTTTGGCATGTGAATCTGGAAATGTTGCTTTGAATCTGTTAAACACTGTCAAAATTAAATTATTTCATGTGACATTTCAATTTAAATAAGCCAGCAAATGCCATAGACTAATACTTTAATTTTTTTTGAGTCATCTCTCATTTCAGTTTCATCTTGGACTGGCTATAAAAGTGATACAGTAATTACAACATTGATGCAGCTTAGGACAGAGTAGCTTTTGATTTGTGGATTAGCTCTCCTTCAGAAGAGGTCCAGGGAGAGTTCTTGCCATTTACACATTGTACTTTTACAGAATGTGCAGAGAGGCACAGTAGCAAAATGAAGTCCTCACCTGTATTTTACCAAAGCAATTGGTACTGATACAGGGAGGTTGAATACATGGAAGACCATCACTATTCTCTTTAGTTAGTAATGGCCAAGGTTTGCTAACTCATCAATGGAAGGAAAGCTGGAACTTGGCACTGAGTTTGTGGGAGTCTGAAATAAGCTTTTCTCTCTTGTGTGAAAATTTCTTCTGTATGAATTCTTAAACTTCCCCCTACCCTCAGCAGACATGCTGACAGGAAGATGGAGAAAATGAGTACTAAAGGTGATAGGCAAGCAAAAGGAAACCAACTATACTGATGATAATGCTGAAAATAAATGAAACTAACAGAGCTGGGAATGTTCTCTTTTAAAGCAGTCACTTTGCTTAAGACTTGGAGAGCAAAGAAGAAATAGTGTTGGGGGAATAAAACTATGAATATGCAACTGAGCAAGGAAGTAACTGATAAGGTTAAATTGTTTTATCCATACACCTTATGATTAATCACTGCACATATGTGTGCATTTTGCATCAAAATAGCTCATTAAGGAGTAGCCAGTTGATGCAGTGTGCATTTAGAGAGGTCAGAGGAACATTACCCATTTGCAATGAGACTGTAAATCCAGAAGGGGTTCTTTGCAATTATAACCATTTTATTTATACTGCTGGCCAAACATTAAAACTGCAGGTCATTAAAAGACTCTGTGGTTAAGTATTGTTCTGTAAGGTAAGCTTGAAAAACAGAAGACCAATAGAGACTGAGTTTTTTGGGGTTTGGTTCTGCTTTTTTTTTTGTCATCACATGGACAGTTTGGGGGGGGTTATAAAGCATTGATTAAATTGAGCTGATGGTGACTGCATTCAGTAAATAAAAAATTACTTCCCTCAACTGCAATTCCAAGACCTTCTGCTAATACTAGAATATATTTACACATTTTAGGAAGATTAAAGCTATAAAAAGGAAGTTAATCAGTTTGCATTAATCATAGTCAGAGAAACTCCACTGACAATTGTAAGACTGGAAATACGCATCACGAGCCATAATTGGTATGGTTTGACTTGCTTTGCAGAGTCGGCCTTTGATTTAATGTATCAGTTAATTAGGTAAAATAATTACAGTTTTGTGTTAAATAGATACTCTAGGCATATGGTAGATGTTAATGGGAAAATATGAAGATGAGTAACCATACTGCCAGCAGTTCTTCTGCTCGGTGCTAATATGAGATATAATGTTAGCCAGTTACTTTACTGGACCCCAAAGTATTGTCATTACTTAATTTTTTTCCTTTGAAGCTTGGGGAAATTTGGTCTCATCAAGTATGGCAGGTTAATACGATGCACTCTGTAAAAATGAATGTCTGAGAGCTAAGCTATAGCCAAGTGTATAAAAGGAG
Organism: Aleadryas rufinucha; assembly: GCA_013397815.1. Taxonomy (NCBI): domain Eukaryota; kingdom Metazoa; phylum Chordata; class Aves; order Passeriformes; genus Aleadryas; species Aleadryas rufinucha. Next base: position 1,637,421 of record VZTH01002840.1, read on the forward strand.
CAATTTTTTTGTTGGTCTTAATAACATTAGTTGATTAAAGAGAAGCAGAGCTCTGGAAAAAAAAAAAGGTAGATTCATTACCATCACTACTCGGTACATGTGTCAGAATTCTCCTGAAAGGGAACAGAACTAAAAACACCTATTCCCTTTGGGCAGCTTACTTTGGAAAGCATAAAATTAGGGAATCTCCTACCTTTAAGGTCTAGGGTATTTTGACTTTCAAAAGAAGTATATCTACTTCTGGTGTCATAATTTTGTGCTTTGTCAAAAAGGAAAGCTACAACTCCTTTTAATGCTTTCTTTATTGCTTGCCTAAGCCTCATTAAACAGTCAGCTATTTGGATCTAATCTTCTCAGAATAAATTCCTGGCTCTGTTGGTCTTAATTTACAAGACAATCATCCTTTAGAAGGGCCAGTTGCTTCTCCCTAAATATCAGTGACATTAAGATTAGTGCATGATTTCTGCAGCACTTGTAAAGCCATTTCAGTACCAGAAACTTTGGCTTCTGATTTTTGCATGGATAGCACACAAAGAGTCAGTGCAACCTTCAAAGGAAGCATAATTTGCAGGGGTAGATGCTTTGCAAGGTATGCAAACTCCACTCATTAATCTTTTTTCCCTGGGTGGGACAAGTTCCCCTTGTTGATCCTTTAGAATCTTAGATGAGTTTCTCATCTCCTGTCTCAGGGCAGAGATTTTGTTTAAGTTATTGTTGGTGGTTTCCTTCAGGGATCTATTTATTACCATGCCCAGAGGAAGGGGAGCTCAGTTTGGATTAAACAGTTTTTAATACCTTAGTACTGAAAAAACCTTACTACTGAAGAAATGCTACCTGTGTGAATTTGGCAAGGGGTGGTGTGCCCGGTAAACGTGCAAAATACTTTCTGTGAGAAGTAAACAATCACTTGGCTTACAGGTGTTGGACTGTTATGTCTCTCACATTGTTTATTTTGTCAGTGTGCACGCTGGGGGTGACATATTTGAAAAGCTCTATTTCAAGAGGTTTTTTATGTTTGTTTTTCTGATGAGAAACAGTGTCTGCAAAGAGTATTAAGATTAATTCTGTCTGTCAAAGCATTGAATTTTCAAATTCTGCATATCTTACAAGTTCCCAACCTGTCAAGTTCTTTGCAAACACTTTGAATTTAAATCTGATAAGCACAGAATATAGCTCCAACTTCTAAGTACAGCTCAGAGTGTTTATTTCAACAGGAAAATATGCAGTTATAGTGGCTTATACTAATAGGATAAGACATGTAGGCACACTGTATAGATTTACTAGCCCAGAGGTCAAGAGAATGGAGCTCTCAGGTGTGTTCAGGTGTCTAATGGAATAATCTTTACATTTCTGCACAGATGTGTTTTGCATAGAAAGAAGGTCACTTCTTTTTACTACATTAAGACAGGTAAATGGAAGGTATATTCTAATTTGGTTAAGAAAAAAAGCACTTTTCCTTAAGAACCTCTTCTATGGTGGCAATAAAAATTATTTATTTCAATGAAGATGGTTCATGAAATAGCTCAATGGATTAAGAGGGTTTTTAGTATTGGAAGTAATGGGAAGTGAAGCCAGGAAATGCCTGCTTTATTTCAGACATATCTCAAAGAAAGGAAGAAAACAAATCTATAACTGTCATAGCATAAAGGAGGCTGGAGAATTTTATTTAAATATAGATAGCATACATGTATATATCAAAAAAAAAGGATTTTCTCTATTTTCAGTACTTTATAAAGCTTCTTTTTGACTCGAGTTCTTTTTAATCTCTTCATCAGAGTTAGCTAAAAGATGCTATGCTTAATCTAACTTTTTTAAAAAAAAGTCCAGACTTTTTTTTTCTTCATTGTGCAGTAATATTATCAGTGATAGCTGCTTCATATAAAGGTGATAACTGATCTAAAAATCAAGATCAACATGTAAAATTTATTTTATTTTAAACATAATGGTTCACATTCTCAAGATTTTTCCTCATGACTGAATTTTTTTTAAAATTAGAGGCAAGATATGGTATTCTGCTGTAGTTACACGATTTTAAGATCTGGGATTTAAAAGAATATCTAATATAAGCCTTAGATAAAAATCTGAGTTGAAAATTGTGTTGGATCCTTACTCTCTTCTCCAGCAAAACTGGGATTTGTGTGTCTAAATTGAATAGTGTGAAAAATGTCAACTAGTTGGAGTGGATGATGGAGTAGTCTTACACATGAAGCTTTATCTTCATCACTGATCTTTAAGCCCTGGTATCTTGCATGTGTTTTAAACCTTATTGTTATGCATTATGCTATAATATTGAAAGAATTATTACCAGAATTTTTTTAACTTCCTCTTCCCCCAGTGAAAAGTGTGGCTACGCCAGGGTAAAACTAAAATTCCTTTGTTTTCCTTTTGATGAGATGCAAACAATATTTTGCATCTTGGGTCAAATCATATAAAACAAAACAATTCACTGAAGCAAATCGAGAAGCATTTCATTATGGATCTGTCTGAACCTAATTAGTGCCTGCCTAATGAGGAGGAACCAAAGTGCCTCATAGGACTTGTGTAGGTGTGTCACACCCTTCTTTCCCATGTTTTTTCCTGGCCTACATTTCTTGAGCATGCTGCAGTTTCTCCTTTGGCTGAGAGCAGTAGGAGGTCTCAGAGAGAGCAGATCCCGATGCAAAGGACAGCTCTGCTGTAACTGCTGCCCAGCACATGCTGAAAGCCAGCAGCTCTGCTCTTCAAGCAGGATTTTAAACTGTCTCCTTTAGACCTTAAACCCAGCTTTCTGATTCTGGAAAACCTGTGTGTGAACGCTACGACTGAGTGGAAGAGCAGATGTGGGGCTCTTGCTGTTCTGTGTTTCATTAAAGCTGTGTCCAGTTTGGTGAATCACCCTGGAAGGACAGAGCTTTAAAGATCAAGTAGAAATTACATCCTCAGAGGTGAATTACAAGGCTCTGTGAAAAGTGTCTGAGTTTGGCATAGAAATGCAATAGTAAAGATGATGTAGTACCTTCACATATTCAAACAGTGAACACTGTTTATTTTGGAACTAGGTGTAACTGAATTGTGCTCAAAATAGAGTGCATGCAACTCTTAGGTGGTTTGAAATCTCTAGGTGGCACACAAAAAAACCAAAAAACAAAACAAACAAAAAACTCAAAGGCTGGAATCTGAATGTGTGGAATTTTTTAACATGGGTAAATTTCTGGAGAATCCAATATTCTCGAGTTTTACGTCTAATGGAGTACAATTGAAATTCACACAAGTTTTTAAAACCAGAAGAAAAAGAAAATCAAGATTACTGTTAAGTCATGTGTACCAATTAATTTCATAATAATCAGGAGGATGTGACTGATCTGAAAAGCAAAGTGAGAGTGCTATTTTTGTCTCATCTTAAAGACTGAAAATATTGAGACAAATTTGAAGCACTCCACGATGTAAATGAAGTAATATCTAAAAAAACATGTTAAACATGGAGTATTGTTTAAAAATAGATGGGGCATCTAAAACTTCTCTGGGCAACCTGTTTCTGTGTTACACCACCCTGAGCATAAAATATCTTTTGTTATAGTTAATCTAAATCTACCTTCTTTTTTTAGTTAGAAACCATTTCCCTTTTTCTTTGTGGCCTCATCTGGACTTGCTCCAATAGGCCCACATCTCATATTGGGGACTTAATGTGGGGTCTCACCAGAGTGGAGCAGAGGGGCAGAATTCCCTCCTTCCCCTGCTGCCCACAGGGCTTTTGCTGCAGCCCAGGACACACTTGGCTTTCTGGGATGTGAGTGCACATGGCTGGGTCATGTCCAGCCTCTCCCTCCACCCGCACCCCCAAATCCTTCTCTGCAGGGCTGCTCTCCATCTGTTCATCCCCCATCCTGGATTGATACTGGGGTTGCCCTGCCCCGGGTGCAGCACCTTGTACTTGGCCTTGTTGAACCTCATGGGATTCCCATGGACCACTGCTCGAGCTTGTCTAGGTCCCTCTGGATGTCATCCATCCTTCAGGAGTGTCACCCAAACCACTCAGCTTGGTGTCACCTGCAGATCTCTCGAGGGTGCACTTGATGCCAGTGTTTGTCACTGATGAAGGTACCAAACAGCACTGCTGCTGCTGGAGCTCTTCAGGGTATGTCCCCAGCCTCCAAACAGAAGCTTGCAGGTTTTGGACAGGCATGCAATGAGGATTAACACACATTTCTCATCAAAGTTTCCTCTGAGAGAACATCAGATCAATGGGTCACAGAGATTACTGTTGCTTCATTTGGTTAGCTTAAGTAAAACATACTTCATAGTATTACTAAAAAAATGGTATGTCTACAACTGCAATTAAGTCAAAGTTGGTCCCCTAATGCAAATGGACACTTTCAGCTGGACAATCTGAGTAGGTTTCTGTGTAAGTAGAGACTGACTCAGTCATTTGTCCAAATCTGTAGTAGGATATATTGACTTCTCCACCACCAATCTGGAGGTTGTTGCTGGTAGGAAGAGAAAATTAAAATGAAGGAAAAAACTTACCCTTTGAAATGTGCTTTGTGAGACTATCAACTTTTCCAGACTTTCTGTGCAAATTGTTTCTAACATGCTCAAATATCATCCTTTTACTGGAATTGTTTTCATAGGTGTGTCAAAATGCATTTTTAGAGTTTAATTCTTCACATACTAAGTTTCTCTTCTTTTTTCCCCTCTTTACTCTTTCCCAAGAATCAAGCAGTGAAATCCAGTTTTAGAAGGATTCTGTGGTGTTACTTTCCTGCTGTTTAGACTATACTCACTAGGAGAGAGAAAATACTGGGAAAAATATATCTGATTCATTTCAAAAACCAGTTAGAATGCCCCCACTGCATTCATACCAGCTACTGAGACTTTCAGCCACTGATCTGACAAAATAAATGCTCTTTCTTTAGATCAGATTTCTTAATCCTAAGCAGAATGCAGGCTTTTTAGAGAGAAATATCTATAAACCTGATATGTTGCAATGATTTCTAGCTAGATCCTGATTCTTTATTTGGCTTTTTTCTTTCTCATGATGTCGTATTGTTGCTATCATTTCAGCACTTGTAAGTCTTTTGTTGAATGCATTTGTTCTGATACTTGTGATTCTTTGTTGGAAGGATTTTGCTGCTTTTCAATACTTGTTTTTCTGACATTAACTGAATGTTGCCATTGTTGAAATTATTTCTTGGCACGTTTCAGATTTTGAGTCATAGACCTTGGTAAACTCATGCAATGTCTATTTTTAGGGAATCCAGACTGACTCAGCAAAAATACTTATAATTGTCAGCTGTATTGTTTTCCTAGGAATGTAAGAGTTTGGTCTTCTCTAATAGAAAAAATCAGTCCATCCCAATCACTACTTTTATTAGTAATTTGAAATTAATGTGGCTTTCTATAGCTAAAATTTAAGATATTGTTCTTGATTTAATTATTAGAGGGCCAAAGGTGTGTACTGCAGTTATATAAGTACAATAGCAGATTAATGATGCTGTGGCTAATTTAAATGAATCCATATGAGAACACAATAATGAAAGAAAATCACTCAAAATCTGGGGAATATAATTTAGAGTATAGAAATAGGGAACAAAACCCCTATGTTTCTGATAGATAAGTGGTCTGCTTAGGGAAGCCTAGAAATTTACATTTTACACAATCTGAAATGAGATTTGAGAAGATCTGAGACTGATAAACCAGGGCCATAAAATAAATTAATTAGATTAGAGATTAAAGGGTGATCATACAAGAAGACTAATGAGGAGCAGAGTTTGTAACTAGGCCAAGTAATCACTTTGGGACACTTGGCTATGGACAAGTTTTGCAGCTCAGTTGCCATGAGTGGGGCATAGGTATTCTAATAGTGTAGGGGCTAATCCCTCACCTGAGACAGCTCTGATTCCAAGGTTATTTGGTAAAAAAAAAAAATAAAAATTGCAGGTGATTATCTTGGGATACATAAAGCATTGCAGATCTTCATTAGATGTGGATAGAGAATGTCAATATTAACTATACCAACAGTAACTTTGCAGTGTATCAAGCACAATACTCTCCAAAATTTAATTTAAGGCATCTTTGGTTGAAGGTAACGTCTTTCATATAATTAATTTAAATATGTTTGCTATTTTTTTTTTAATGGATATTACTTATTTTAGTATGACATTGAGAAACTGCAAGATATGAGCAAACTAAAGGGGGATTAAATTTTCTGCTTAAGCATACATGTATCTATATCAGAATAAAATAACTAGGAAAAGCCTATTGTAGGTCTTCATTCACTAAAATTATTTCAATTTTGTCTGGAACTCTCTGATGTCAACTGCTAATCAAAACAAATTTAATAATGAGAATAATAAATATATCTGAATGAGAAGAAACTTAATGTGAATTGAAAGAATAGATCTTGGAGACATGCAAAACAGGCTGAGTAAAAATAATTGATTAAAAGGGAAATTTTCTGACCCAACACTTAGAAGTGAAGCAATGTAGGTGTTCTCATCACAAGGCTGATGTTCTAATACTGACATGATTTTATTAAAGAGTTTGCATAAACTATTTTCTATTCCTGCATCATTGGGACTTTACTTCTTTCTGTTGATAAATACAAAACCGTGCAAATGGGATACAAGTCTAAGTGCTTCCCATTAGCAGGATTTTGTAACTGTTATTTCTCTCTTGTCTATCTGGGAGCCCTTTGTTCCATGAAAATTAGGTCAGAAAAAATGAAATATCAAGTGAAATTCAAATAGGTGGCTGGAGGAAAATGTATGAAAATGAACGAACAGTGGAAAGACAGTTACCATAAGAACCCAAGCAAAACCTACTGAGGCAGTTCTCTTGAGGAAAGCAAAAGGAGACATTCATATGAAGATTAAAATTGCCCATGAGTAAAAGAGTTTTCTGCCTTGGAATTAGTGGTGAAAGGAGGGCAGGGAAGTCTGTTTGGTATGCAATAACAGTTCAAACAGACTTCTACATTAATCTTCTGTGTCAGGTGGTTTCCTGATGCTGCATCTCCAGAGCACTCCTCTGCAGCATGAAGATATATACTTGGGAGGAAAACTACAACACGAAGAAGAACAGATCAGAGGGAGGGGAAGCCTTAAAAAATCAAATCAAATCCCCAAAATACTCAAGTGATTAAAGTATATAAGGCTGTAATTAATGAAAGGGAAAATCATACCCATTTTAGACCGATTTTCAAATATATTTTCAATTATTATTTGCTAACTCATGCTGCAGAGCTTGAAGGAAGATTAAAAAAAAAATCTGAGATCAATATTTAATTTCACAGAAGGACATACATAGGCACATGAAATGTCCTGTTTAATATAGACTTTTTTTATCTTATTTTTTTAATATTTTTTTTCTTCTTCACAAACTACCATTGAAAAATATGTCTACATCTCTCACCAGGAATTCTATTGTGCAGTTCTGCTTCCTTTTGATTAAAACACTTTGTGATGAGTTTGATTAACAAAACAGAAGTAAAACTTGGACCACTTTGCCTGTTCCCCAAGAGCAGTGTGGTATAGCTGCATATGTTTATGAAAGTATCCCTCAACTAGATGTGGGTCAGGTGGAATTTCTTTCATTTAAGTGTAGTGCTTGTTCAGAAAATGATATCTTTTCTTATTCTATTGCAAAATATGAAAATATTTTCCTTTGGTTTGAACAAAATCTCCTGTGTAAAGATCATTTAATTTACGATACAGAGATAGTCCCTTGCTGAGGCGACAGCTCTGGAGCAGGAATGTTACCCAGCAGAGAGAGGGATACTTGGGCAAAGGTACACATAGAATGATGAAACCTTGCATTTAGTATTCTCCATCTGGCAGCTTCCACTTGAGTCTTGCAGGACTGAGCATCTCCTTAAACAGGAGAAGTACAAAAAATAAAACCCTACCTACTTTCCCTTGATTCCTTCTGAATCTGGAAGAAAATCATTTGTGGTTCTCAGCATTTTGCCTTTGGCCTTGAATGCAGCATGTGGCCCTGTGGTGTCTTACTGAAATAATGTAGAGTGGGAGTTTGATAAATATGCTGAACTGGACTGTGTACCTACTGAGGCATATTTTGAATACTCCTCCCTAAAATGTCATGTATAAATAGAACTGCTTTAACATATTGCAGGCATTTGGTTTTGTAGAAGATCTTTGTTCCTCTCTGGTTTCTTGTATGTTAAAAAGTCAATTATTGCAAACTATCTCTGCAATTTTTGGATCATTACCCATTTATCCTTAAGCAGAAATATCCTTGCTCAGAGGTTGCTTAGTGTATAATCTGGTTATTCTAAATTTGTAATGCTTTAATGACATTTGAAGTATCTGTTACTGTATCATTAATTGCTGTTATTATGTCATAATTTTTTATTGTCTACAGACGATATTCCTATTTCTGTGTGAATAGGATTGACTTGCTCTTTAGAATAAGAGCAGCTTTGGTATCTGGTAAATATATTAACAAGTCTTCATCAGGATTTTACTGAAGAGGTCACCGAATCTCTGTTGTATAGAGTTTGACGGGATATTCAGAAAACACAGTGGTGATATGAGACTTCATGTAGAATAAAAGTATTCTCTGAGATTATGATGGTTTAGGACTTGACAGAAAAATTTAGTGATACAGCAAAATTTTCTCACAGTGCTGAGAGTTTTCCCTTGATCATTGCAAAATGGTCTCTTTGCAAGTGAAGTACAATGACGTGCTTAAAAATACAGCTGTTCTTTTGAGAAAAAAAAAAAAAGGCGTGTTTCCTCCCTTGAAGAGCTGAGGTAATTTCATTAACATGTTTCAGTATTTAGTTTAGAAAATGTTTGTTCTCCTGGACATGTAACCTTCAGTGCAGCTACCATCAAATGAAAGAAGCTTACAGAGAAGGATGGATAGTGAACTGAAGAGGCTTCCACTGCAGGTGATGTTCTTTTTGGAGTTTACCTTCAGAAGAGTTGGCAGTGTTTGTAATTGTGTAAACACAAATAGCAATTACTCATTCAATAAATAAAACATAAATGCAATAAGCAATGTCAGTGAATATGCTTTGACTGCACAATTGTCTTGCAGAAGACATTTCTCTCAGATGTATTGATATGCGATATTACATTGCAGCTCCTAAACTAGCTTTGTAATAGATTGATGTTTAAAATCGCCACCTTTCACATCTGCTACCTCATATTAGAGGTAGTGAACACTGCAATAAATTCTTTTTATGGTTTCTGTTTGATTTGTCAGACATTTCCCCTCTGTTTTTCAGCAACAGTTTATGAATGTGCTGCTCTTCCTTTGGATAATGTTTCCTACTTGCTCTTGAGTTTTGATTTTCACCTTTTGAAGTGCTACCATTAGCGAGACATAGACACACATCTTAGGGATAACTCAAGGAAAATAGGCTTTATTTTCTGTTTGCCTGTCTTAATTTCTGTATCTCAGGTTATCTTTTGACCAAATGGAAGCAAAATAAATATTTTGGTTATAAAATGCTCTGTGAAACACTGATGACTACTATTAGTGATTAGAATTAACAATTACTAACACTGTTTTTGACATGCTTTGCTTCTTCGAGCATTTCTTTCTGTGCTTAGTACTGAAGGCTGAATTAGGAAATTTTCTAAAGTGGACAGTCAGCTCGAAAATGTCTAGAAGGTGTTTCCTCTCCTAAAAGTTATTTGGTTTAAAGAGTGCTTCTACTTTTTCCATTTCTGTTCCCTGTAGCAATTTATAGTAGATATTAATTCTCAATTTTGGAGCTCCCTTCAGTCACCCACGTACTTCTGATATCTGCCCACTGCTAATGAATATGAATGAAATGAAAAGCAATACCTCATAACTTCAAATTATTATTGTAGAGTCTGATAGAAATGGACAGGTTTGTATAAAATACTCTGAAGTATATTTTTTGAGAACCATCCCTATAATTCTTTGAAGAACAGATGTCAAAATGTACTGTGATAATTCTCAGAGAAAGTAAATTGTATCAAATTAGAGGCAGAAAAGTCACACAAGAGGCAAATACTTAAATTCCTAAATTAAATTTTATACAGTACTGTACATATGAATAGAGCTGTTTGCATTATTCATTGTGCATAACTCATTGGCCAGATTTAAGCCTTTTATGTTGAGGCACATCATGATTTTGATAGCTTTATTTTTTGATTATTTATAGCACTTCAAGCAGGTCTTTGTAAGAGTAAATGTACAGTGCATCTTGCACAGAAAATTGTTTGGCCATAATGATGATATAGAAATCTGATGTGTTTTAAATGTCCATTATTAATCCTTTCTTATAAATAATAATAATAATTAAAAAATTAAAATTCTTTATGTGCATCCTAATCAGTGATGGAAAAATTTGCATAATAACCAAGAGCAAACCTACATCTGTTTTTGGTTTAAAACATTCGCATGCAGGTGTATGGAGATTTCAGGACAAGCTGAAATGCAGAGCATGCATGGACAGTATGATTACCTGGCTTTGAAAAGAGTAAAGTGGCTGAATTCTCAACAGCTGCAAATAGCAACAGAATAATTTTGATGGCTTCTTTTTGAATTTTCCTATTCTCTTTAAGAAAATCACTGTAGAACAATGAAGTGGACTCTGATAGTATGTGGGAGTGTATAAGGCCAGTGTGAATGTAAAGAGAAAATCTTGATTTAAAATAAACAATGTGAGAATCAGGGTGTGTTAGTGGTTTAGCTCTCCCTGGTGAAGGCAGGTGGAAAGTACAAATTCATTCCTTCTGATGGTAATTGTGTACATATAAGTGCAAATAATAAGTAAAATAATGAAAAGAAGCATCTTATTGTAGGTGCCTCCAAATGTGCCATATATAAACAAAACTGCTAAATGATTTTCTTAGTCTGGTTACTTTATTTGGGTTAATGACCTTGTGTACTGAGATATAATAATAATTAGATTAGTTTTCCAAATTGCAGTCTCTAACATTCAAAACTGATATTTAGACTGAAGGAGAAAACAAATGTTCCAAAGAGTGCAGGAACAAAATAGTGAGGAACTAAACCATAACTCTGACAATTCAGGCACTCCCATCCAATATTGCCAAACACAAAATGTGGAGATCGTGCTGAGGTCTGCGAGATTGTCCCAGTGTACTGCAATGTATCAAAATACAATGTGGGTAGAGGACTTTTTATAACACTTGTTCTTTTTCATTGGGATGGCATTAATCACTTTGCAGGCATTAATGCTTTGATACCAGTGTGCCACCCTTTCAACAGTATACACCTTCTTAGCAAATATTTTGTGGCTGCTGAGATATGAAACAGACTTTGAGTTGGCTCTGGAGAGATGCTAAACTCAGTTTTTATAGCGGAAGTGAAAGTCAATAGTCTTCTTTGTCACACTGAAATAAGTAAGGAGAGTTGTCATGATGCTGATCCATCAGCAGGGCAGACAGAATCCACTCAGGATCAGTGTAACTACTCACTGTTCAGCATGGCTGGAGCCAGGATTTTACTCACAGCTCACTGATGATGGCCGTGAAACTACCTTTGGTTCCTGCTGGAGAGTCAGCATTGCAGCATCCCTGCTGACTGGTTGAGAAACACACTGATTCTCTGCTAAGTACAGAAATCCTTCAACAGGAACAGGAGTTGTGCATGAACAGCTACTGATATGTTCTTTAGTAACAGTTATGTACAACTCTGGAAGAGACCTGATAACTCCAAACAGCCTTTAATGCAACAAGCAATGAAAGAAAGGAATCGTGTTGTGTGTTTGTCTTCAGCGTACGTAACATTGGCTCATCCTAAGCAAAATATTCCTGGAGCTCAAATAGTTGTTAGACTGGTTATCCTTGTAAGTGTAATTGAATTTAAGCCCTTTTCCTCACAGACATGAGGAAAGAGCATGTTTTCTATACTGCTGTTCAATATAGACCTTGTTCATCTCTAGTGAGAGCCTGTGAGTTTATGCCACCAGTACAAGTGGACAAGCAGTGCAAGTCAATGTTTTTTTGTTTGTTTGTTTTCCTATTGCTGTTATTGTCAGTGATCTTTCTTAGAGACTAAATAAAATTACTTTTATAAAGGGAAAATAGAAGCTGTTGTTGAGCGGGGCTGTGACTTAGCTCTTTGCAGTGACTGACATCCCAGTCTCTGGACTAAACTCAGTTTTTGCAGGTATGAATAAGGGTTGCTACCTGAGGGACTTAAATCTACGTGCCTTAAACAGGTGCTTTGATTTTTTTTTTAATATTACAGTCAGATCTTGGCCAGCTTCACCACCTTTTTCTCCTTCCCAGTCTCCCAGAGGATTTACAGTAGGCTTCTTTTTCCTATAGTTGTGGAGTACTTTAGGTTTGGCCCATTGCCTGGAAGCTGCAGCTCATCATTTGTGATTTGCCTCAGTCCAGTTTTTTCTACTTTTCTATATCAGTATTGAGATCTCAGCTCTCTTCCTTGCTCCCTTCCCTGTTCCAACCCCCATCCTTTGCTCACTGTTGAGCTTTTGCTTGCTTTTTCCCTTTCCTAATTACAAAAGCCTAGATCACAAAGATTATTTAATCTAAACTATTATTTTATTTAAGTAAGGCTGGCCTGAATCAAAGAGCTGCTATGCTGCTGAAGAGCCTGAACCTTGCCAATCATTTGGTACTTGTAGGTCGTGGCAAGTTAAACAAATTCTGAAGCTGGGTCAAAGGATGGTTCCCTTCTTGTCTCTTGAAGACCCAGATAGACTGTAATTCTCCTGGATATTGGTAGAAAACTTTTATCTTTGGCTTTGCAAATAATCAACTTTCCCATCAGCAAATTGTGAGTTCCAGTTTGGAGTGCCTCTGATTCGTGAAGCCAAGACAAACTGGCAAGTTTAGTGGTACCTTCATTTTGCTGTAAAAAAGGTGCCACAGCCTTGAGAAACATGGGCATCATCTGATTCTGGAATGCTGAGCCAGGAACTGAAGAAATTGGATTTGGGTATTTTTTTCTTTCGGTTAAAAAAGAAACAGTACTTGCCAGTTTTGCACTGTATGTTTAGACCTCATAAGACAAAAAATGTTCCTACAGAAATATCTTATCTAACAGTCATGCATTCTCTGTGCCAAACTACCTTGAAGACTAACATGTCTATTTTTATGGACTTAAAGAAGAAACAGGTTTGTAGGAGATGATTTCTATTTAGTGAAGAAGAGTGAAACCCTTCAAAATGGAATGGAAAATTATTTTGTAAATTTAACTCTTTGAGTTAAATGTCGTGTTAGTCAAGAACCTTCTTAGAACCTTCAAGATGGCAGACTCAGAAATGGGAATTGATAAGTAGGGCTATTGCATGGAAACAAAAATTTTGATTCAGCAAAAGGCTTATGAACTAAGGTAAGTCTCAAACTAAGTGTTGCTGGTGTAATCCTGTTTGAAAAGTGGTGACTTTAGCTAAAAATATTCCTAAACAAAACAGAAAAGCAAGATTTTAAGGTGTATGTCGTTGGAGTTTTCAATATGGTAGTTTGTTTTTATTTTCTCCTATTTTTTAGTGATTCATTTTATTATAAATACATATTTTTTTGAGGGATGTTCTGATGTTGTTAAATACCATCTTTAATTGGTATTTAAAATTATAGTTAAAGCAAGCGAGTTACTGTATATTTTATTAGCATGGAATTACTGCACTGTTAAATCCAGAATAAATAGTGTCCATATTTTAAGATAAGTACAGGATTAATTATTTTACAGTGGAGTTTGTTATTTTACACTTAACAGTAAATTAATTTGGTTCAGCTAATGCATATTAAATCTAGATCCTTCTGAAATATTGCTTAAAACCTTGTTTCAGTATTTCAGAGAGTATATTGCTGGGAAACATAATTAGGTTATGTAACTGAATTAGAACCTGCCCAAGGAACATGCACAGTTCTCCTTTTCATCTGTTGAAAGAGACTTCACTAAGAAATAGAAATGGGAATTGTATTTTTTCCCATTAAAGACCCTTTAAAAGATTTTAAAATTGACAGCCTTAAATGGACTCCTCTTTCAGGTGATGTAGGCTTTATCACTAAAAAAAAGTGTGTTTGTCTACAGTTTGTACACACAGGTTTTCTCTGTGGAATGATGTAGGAGTGAGATGAGCATCTCTGGAATATTAAGTTGCACACAGAGTGCAAGGGCAGGTACATTTGTGAGAGTGTCTGTATGTGCACACTCCTATGTGCAAGTGGTTTTACCCAGCTTTGTGCATTTTGAAATGTTGGCCAGTTCCTCTCAGTGACCTCATTCTCCTAATTTTATTATTTTTTTTAATACTCTGTTGTTCAGCTCATTCTGAGGAAATCTCCTCCCTGCCTTTTCTTTATTGTTTCCCTCAGCTAAGCCAGTGGAATTTGGCATTATTAATTGAATGACTGCCATTATCTTTTAGAGTGGTAGATGCTGTGTGCTCTTTATTTTGGATCAAAGTTTTTACACTCCAGAGAAGTCAGGTTCGGTGCGATACCTTTAATGGACCTCTCAGTGTTCCTACAAGAGAAATAAACTTCTAGATGATTACATGCCCCTGTTAATGAAAGTGTGATAAATGATGCAGTCTTTTTTTTTTGTCCTTTGGCATCATGAACACGTTTTTGGTTTATTTTCAGTTCATGATTTGAGATCTCTTCAAAGGCACCTAACATAAAATAGCTAATAAAACATCTTGGAGGAAAAAAAAAGAAAGCAAAGCAAAAAACAAATGGTAAAGGAAATTACGAAATTATCCAAAGCTTTAAAAGGGCAGCATCCATTCTTTTAGGAGTGGTCAAGAACTACCAGAAAAAAAACCCCTTTCTTTTTGTCAGATAGACTTTCCACATCAAAACAAAATTTTAATTTTTTTTTCCATATTTTTTAGTTTTTCCTCTTGCTAATGAACAGAGAATAGACTATATAGAACTCAAATTATCTCTTAATCAATGTTTTTCAGTTCAAAGTGGTGCTTTAAAATGAAAAACAAATATGGGGGATGATGTTTTGGTGAGTCACTTTGGATGGTCAGCTAGAAATACTTCCTGGCTATCTCTAGATTCTTGGCATGACCAGGGATCTCAAAATTCTCAATCCCTCCTGTTTCCTTTGTGTCACATTCTGGCTCCTGTTGCTCCACTGCATCTGAAGCTTTGAATGGGTAATAGAGATGTTTTTTAGAATTTGGTGGGAAGACAAATGTTTTTAAAACCTTCTGGGCAGTTGCATCTGCATAAAGTTGTATGGTGCTCACTCCCAGTCCACTGGGATTATGGATGAAATACAGGGATTTATTTGTATCTGAGGATCTTGCATCTCAGCTGCTGCTTGCTCTTGCATCCCAGCAAGCATTCAGAATCACATCCAACAAGGTACTGGCCTGGAAGATAATATGTCAGGCTTGTAACTTTCACTTAAGTAACTTTTGAAGGAATAAACCCATTAAAATAAGACAAAATTAGACTTCATACTCAGTTTATAAAGGCTTCAATCACTGTAGATGTGAGGTCAGGTAAAGTTCATCTTGAGACAAATTAAGAAAAAAAGAAAGATAAAATCAGCCTTGAGGAAGGGTCAGAGACAAAGCAGTTATTTGAAAAACAAGCACTTATCTGAAGAACAGCAGAGCTAACTCAGTTACCAAAGCAGGGAGAAGGGGAAAGGCAGGGTGTGGGGATGAGGGAAGATGTCTTTAGAATTGATATATCCTCTGTGTACAGATTGGGACTGGTACAATTGTTCCATTAAGTGCAGGTATTTTTCTGTCTTAAGCCTCTGAAATCAATGCCACTAATCTCATAAACAATGTGAGATTTGACTTTGAGGGAATTAATGCAGCCCAAATAAGGCTGGCTATAGATATAATGAAGAAATAAATTTATATTATATATCTAAAAAGATTTGACAAAGTAGTCTAAAAATAATAACATTCGAACCCGGAACAGAAGAAACTGGATTAATGTTAGCAGGCTTTATTGAAACTCAACGAAATCCACAAGAGAGATTTGGTTATGTCAGGATTATCACAGGCAACAGGAAGCTGTATAAAACTCCAAGATTTTTGAGACAAAGTCTTTAACTAAGGGAAAGGTGGTGTAAAGGGAAACATACCAATTTAGTTCTGTAAATGAGTATTCTTGCAGCTGAAGCAGAAGTGTTACTGTGAAAGGCAATTGTATGAATGAGTTTCAAAGTCCTTGTTGTCCTATATTTACATCATAAGTTTTCTAAAGAGAGTCTTTAGTCCCCTGCTGTGTATTGTAAAACTTGATGTTCTGTTCTTTGGGAACAGCAGCAATTAGGATGGAGATCATGCAAAACATTTCTGGTTGTACAGTCATTAAAAATTCTCTCTCTGGCCCTGTCATGGCACTGCTGGGAATGTTCAAGGACTGCTGCAGCAACACCAGAAAACAAACCTAATGCTGCTCATTTCAGCCACTCTTAAAGAGCTGCAAGGTAGTACTGGTCTTTCCAAATATTCTCCTCCTTATAAGGAAGTGAAATATTCAATCTACTCTGTTTATTATTGTACATAATATCTTTCATTATTTGAATTTTATTCTATTCCATCTTTTTTGTTTCAGAAAATTAAGACATTTCAAAATGAAAATTGTGTTTTTATGGCCTGTTGTTTCAAAACATAATGTAGACCAAGTGGTTTTAATGCAGTCTGGCACCTGTATATTTCACATGATTTATAGAGAAGCCTGCAATCCTTATCTCTATAAATACAACTCAAAGTGGCTTTTGAACAAAAGTGAGTCCTTTATTTCATTTTGTTGTTTGCTCATAGATTTGAGGCACTATATGAAGTCTTTCCTTGCACTAGAAGTGGTCACTAAGAAAAATATGGATGAAAGCCATCCTACAATTGAAATTGTTTCCCACTTAGACCTGGGAAACAACAGAGATTGTGAAAACTCAGGTTAATGTTTTCAAAGGATCTTTACAGAGGAAGTGCTCATTGTCACCTTGCTTCCCTCAGTATCGCTACCTGATAGAGGAAATTGATACAGTAGAATGGGTAGTCACACCAGCAGATCTGAGACATCTATCATCTCCTAATTCCTGAGACCACAGCAAAGATTTCAGTGTCAAATGATTGTGACATGAAATATGTCCCTAGTTCAGGTGCCTGGATTAGAAATTAGTGTGCATAAGCACAGTGTCCTGTTTTTGTTAATATTGTTGAGTTTTATATAAATGAAGCTTTTAATTCACATCAAGAGATATTCAAAGGCTCCCAAAAGAGGAGCAATTGTATTTCATTTGATGCTGATGAAATAAAAAGACAGGAAATAATAAGTTGCATGGTTATATTTAACATGCAGCAGTGCTGGGTTAAAAATTACGTTGCTGTCTATGAAGTCACCAATGAATTCCAGCTTCCAAAACACAATTCGTGGAAGGGTTCTGTGATCAGTTCATCCACACTTTAAAATCCCTGAAGGTTGTTACCAACATTTTTCATTGCATATTTGGAATCACTACAGTAGCTTATGTCATTGCCACTCTTAAAAAGACTTTATTAATTTCCTTCTGTGCTATTGTCAAGTTTAGTTACCTGAACATAGAAACCCTTCTTCCCTACAGAGAACTTGCCATACTTTGAGCACTGTGTTGTACATTTCTTCCTAGAAATGTTCTGGATGTAAAGTACAAGGTTGTCTGAGCATCAAACAATAGACTGAGGATTAGCCTTCAGTTATATCCCACTGTGATTCCTACAGGAGCTGACAGCCTGAGCTCAGCCCTCTGGGACAGCAACCTGCCCTAGGCATGGAGAAACATGGATCTGGTATTTGCTTTTTGGTGTATTACAGATTTTACAAGTAGTGTTTTATCTGGCTCGTGTTTCTCTCCTTCCTGGTTTCTGTTCGATTCCCTTCACTTCTCCAGTTTCCTCTCCTCATGAGTCAGCTCTATTTTCCACAGGCATTCTTGAAACTGGGCCACAGCAGACTGTTGTTTTCTTTCTATCAATCAAATTACTTTAACTGCTGTAAAAGTTTCAAACCAGCAGCCCTCCTTCCTTTAAGTCCCCAGTGTGACCAGCCATCACAACTGTTTATTCTACGATGTTTTTATTCAGATGCTCTTTCATCTTCAGTTTGGATACTGATCCCTTTTTTACAACTTCTGCTTTATTAAATACATCATCCCTCTATTGCTCTCAAATTGCCCTTTACAACTCTTAATTCTGTCCAACACATCCATCAAGGTCGTCTTATCAAGCTTCTATTTTCCTGTGCAGTGTTCATGCATCTTCACATCACAAATGTCATACTTCGTTGATCTCTGTCAGCACAGATATTGCCGACTTCTTTCTTCCCCTCACACCCATTTTCAAGCAATTCCATGAAATGCAGAATAATTTTCTTAGCTCAGCTTGGCTAATCAAGTTCAATCCTCCCTAAAACCCTTTGTCTTGTGCAAGAAATGAGAGAATTATGAGAACAGGAAATCAAGAAGACAATTACTAGGATGAAACACATGGTGTAGTAGTCTCAGAAAATTGTAGAGACAGCTTTTCCCAAATTATGCCCTGAATTTCCCAACATTGCCTACTTGTTGTGTGCATCTTTTGGTGGGTTTTTGGAGTTTTTTGGTGGGTTTTTTTGTTTTCAGTTGGTTGGTTTGTTTTTGTTGGTGGTTTGGTTATTGGGTTGTTTTGTTTTGCTGGCACTCCAGGAACTTTGTTGTACTACAAGTGTTGGAATGATCCAGATACCTGCCCATAACTGTAAAGAGCTGCCTGGTGGGATTCAGTGGGACTGGTCCCAAAGCTTCTGCACAAACCTCAGTGGTTGCTTTGTTTCTTGGCATGTTGCTGGTTACCTGCCTGGACACACAGCTCTCTGAAAACATCCCATAATGCTGCAAGTGGGTGTAGTAGGTGTTAATTTGCAATTGTGCACATTGTTTTTCAACTAAGATCTGTACTTGAAATTCATCTGCTAGTGAGCAGGGCCTCTTTCTGTTGAGTTTGTATTCCTTCCACACACATCATTTCCCTTTTGTTAAGTGCAAAGTTGTTTTGAAACAACACCATCAGAAATGCACTGAATGGGCTTGCTGTCATTCATTGTTACGAGGGGCTGGATGAATAAGACAGTTTGCTTCCCAACAGAAATGTGTACTAATGGTCAAATGACCTGCAAACACAATCTGACTCTCATTAAAGTTAATGGGAATCAGGTCTCAGACTTGTCTGGCGAATGACAGGATGCCACTTAGTGAGAAAGTTTGTTTAGGGAGGAAAAAAGTTACCACCAATTCTAAGAAGCCTCAAATATTTTTCCCCTGTTTCCCCTTGTCTTTATTTTTCCAAAAATAATTTTAAAATATTCTCTTAAAATATAACATTTGAAGTGTTTCCCTTTGCCCCTTTTTTTTTTTTGGTATTCCTTCTGCCTTTCCTCAACCCACGGAAACCAAGATGAGCTTTTGCTAGGCATCAATCTGCAGCTCTTAAATTTTTTCGAATGAAAGAATAATCTATCAGCAGTTCAGCACAACATTTTAGGTGAGATATTGTCTAAAATGGAAGGCTGAAATTTTTTGGTTACTTTAACATGATGCTGCTCTTTACTGCTGTGGCACAGAAAATATTGAAATGCTTTTCTTTTTCTATTTTTTTTCAGCTTTTTTATTGTTTCTTAGCTTGGTTATGTCCAGTTCAACACTTAGTAGGCAACACTATTAAATTCTAATCACTTGGTTGAACAAAAGCCTGCTTCATAAATCATTCTTTAATAGCCTGTCTAAAATTTCTTTAGGGTGTTGAAGCTGCATTGCAAAGTTGCTTTGCTGATCAGACTCTAATTATAGAAATTATACATCCAGCACTTAAACCAGTACACAAACCTTCCCCGACTGGGGCAGTAATCCTGTGTCAGTTAGGATCTTTCCCGTTGATTCTGGATTTCTGTCACTCTAATCCTGCTGTGTCCTGAAATATCTGCTATTGCATATCACCCCTGTACTGCTTGGGCTTCACCTAGGGCTGTCTTAACTGCTGTTTATCGCCTGCCTCATTGGGTTCCTTATTTAGAAGTAGAAATAAATGTTTAGCAATTTACTCAAAAAACATAAGATTATTAAAATTCTTCTGTAGCTTGACGCAGTACCGTTGAATGCAATAGAGAAGAAAGAAAAATCATAGAATATATTCAGGATCGTTATTTTAGTCTGCTGGTTATGTTATAATAGAAGCTAAATGATTCAAGAAATATTAGTAGCACTGTTGTATTATAGCAAGGAGTAAAATGAAAGGATTTATAAGCTCCTTGTCAAACGATTTGTGTGCCATGCATCACCTAACCATCCTCCCTTCGTTTTTTTTTTTTAAATAGTAGTTATTTCTATCACAAAGTTTGTCAGTATTACAGCTGCACCTCATGAACAGTGGGTTAAAATGCGAGGGGAATAATGTGGATTACAAAATATAAAGTGTTAATTACTTTTCAATTTCTTATTGCTAGTAACAAAGTTTCCTTTTAGAAACAGAAGATATACACTAAGACAACATTAGGAAAGAGTTGCAGGAGGAGGGAGATATGAAAGACAGCAAGAAGACTTAACCAAGTATTTGCAGTATAAAATTAAAATAATTGATCTTGGTTTGGTTTTTAATTCCTTTTGTTATAAACTTCTCTTTATGACATTGTGCTGTGAGCTGAGTTTTCAGGGACAAAACTTCTGTTTCAGTCCATCAGTTACCACTTACCTACAATAAATCTAATAAAACTGTTATCAGTTTTATTAGATGCAAAAGCTACCAATAGAATGAGTAGATGGCTGGCATGGTTAAGTTTTTCTGTAGTAGAAACAGGAACACTTAAAGATTGCTGCTATTCTCAGTGCATTTAATTGAATAATCTAACTCAGGAGATGTATCTGGGAGGCTGACACATAGGAAAGCTCTATCTGCTGCATTCTTCCAACTCTGAAACAAAAATGTGGGCAGGCTGTTTCCTCAGAATTTCATTGAGCAACAGAAGAGCCTTCCATCTGTCCTTAAGGACAGTTACTGAGTTGTGTTCTGTAGGATCCAGAACCTTCATGGGGTTTTTGGGGTTTTTTAAGCAGTTCTGTGTGCTTCTTTACCTCAAAAGCAGTAATGAAGTGTCTCAAATTAACATCTGTGCCTATGCAGAATTTCCTAAGTTGTCATGTTTATAGCTTAACAGTTTTGAACTGGATGGACTGAACAGCAGACAGTCAGCATTTGGCAGATAAAACAAAATGTTTCCCAGGGACAGCCCAGTATCACCACTGGGTGTTACCTTTAGACACTCCATCAACACAGAACCACTCTTACTCAGCCATGAGCCTAAACCAAAGATTTTATCATTTGATGTTATTGTGCAAAAAGACCAGAGGAGGGCCAGTGTTTTTGTTTAAACCACCGAGTGGGAGAGAAGCTTTTTCTGAGCCTTGCTTTTGCACCAAGCCCATCCAAGCACTGGTGATCTCCCCTGACCACAGTGGGAAGGGGCAAATTCCAACACTCCCAGTATTGCCATTGTCCCTGTGGAGAGACAATCCCTGGAGTTTAAGGGGTAGATGGAATGATCTCACACAGGTTTGCTCCACTTGCTGCTCCTCCTGATTAAAGTCCTGGCAGAGGGGAAATCACTAACAGCTTACCTTCATGTCAGCATAATCAAATAAAAGCTCTTGGAAGGGTAATAGCTGGAACCATAGTTAGGAAATTGTCACACAAGCACTTCAAGAAAGATGAAGGTAATATTAATTATTTTACAAGTAATTTCACTGATTATGGTGTCATGAAAAAGAATCATGGTTAGCAGTCATCTAATTCCACAGAAAATTTGAGCCAGTCCAGCTTACACTCATATACGAATTTGTTTGCTATGAATTTCTTTGATGCCTGATAGTTTATCGATTCAAAACTTTGCAAATGCTTTAGCAGCTCTTAAAATGTTCCTGAAAACTTATGTACTGGCTAATTTTGATCCCTTACAGAGTTGTGACAACAATTATAAAAGGGTGATACCTCGAACTGCTTTTTAGCAGTGTAAGTTTTTCAGATGGAGGAGTTCTTATTCCTTACAGGAAGATGATACTACATCTTTATATTCCTTACTGCAGCACAGGTAAAACAGATACTGAGAGACATTGAACTCATTTCTGTGAGCTTTGAATCCATTCTTGAATGTGCATTCATTGCAAGGAGTGAATACAAAGTTTACAGAATTCAGCCTAGGTTGCATAATTCAAATCAAAGTACAAAAGAGTCAAGTGCTCAGCAGTTTCTCATTGCTTACCAGGACCTTTTTTCATAATATCTGCTATGCTGCCTGTTGTGAGATCAGCTTAGTCACTCCTCCCTGCTGACTTCTGCCACAAGCAGGCAGGGGAAGAGACCCCTACCACCACCTTCATGAATTTGCCTCATCACTAAGAAAACAACAATTTAGTGGGGAAAAAAAAAATATTTTAGCTCAATGACTCTTCTTGTCTTTGCTCTGACAGTCTTTGCATTGCCTCACTGCTGACTTGCAAGTTGTGAATTCATGGGTTGTACTGACATAAATGCAAATTTTTGTGTTTGTAGTCACTGTAAATACTTACATAAGAGGCTACCTTTTTGCTGCAAAGTTCTACTTGGATTGATGTTTTGACAAGTTTGTAGTAAGTTAACACCTGCATCTGATGAGAGAAAGACACTGGAATAACTTTAAATAATGTAACACTAAACCAGTGTTTAATCTTTATTATGGGTAAATGGAAACAGATACTTTGTGAAGTCTAATGTATTCCAGTCCAATGAGTATTTGCTTCTTGTTATGCATTTTAGCAAACGATGTGTTACTAAATTTTAGTTGAAACATGACCTTGGGCAGAATAGGCACCATTGCATAAAATCCTAGAAGTCTGCACTAGAAATCAGCTTTTTTTCTTTTCCCTTCAGCTTGGGTTATTTAGCAACCCTGGTTGACACCATAAGCATTAAATCTATTTCTTTTATGATAAATCACTGTTAAAACAATATTTTGTTCAGAGAGTTGTGGGAGCATCAAACACTGATGTGCAGGTTATGGAAATCTTTCCAGCACCTGGCTCACCATGGCTGCTCACGGGTCCTTGCTGCAAAGGTTTCTGCTTCCCAGACAGACATCAGGGCTGTTTTCTGTTGAGGAAACAGATCTATAACGTTATGTTATGACACCCAGAAATGAGTCATCTCTGTGTCTTTTCTGAAGATGAGTTTAAATCAGGTCTCCTGACCTCATACTTCCTTTAGCTCCCTTTCTTCTCTTCCTGCTCCACATTCTTGGGGAGAAGCTGCCAGCAGAGTAAGACACAGGCTGCAACCAGCAGTGATCAAACCCTGCAAGACCTTTCCTTTAATTACCCATTTTGGTAGATTTTCCTGCTTGGTGACTCATTTCCCTTCAGAAGTTGTGTGCTGATGTGATTGACACCTTCACTTTATTCCAAGAATTATAATTTTGCTTACAGCTCAGTTTTGTGGGAATATGAGAGAGAATTTTTTTCCACTGAGTGGTCATTGATCAGTTTATTAATTAGCAAGATCTGCGTGGTTTGCAGTGGATGGATGTAAGTTAAGGACATCAAAAGCAGGTTATTCCTGCTACTGCTCCATGAAACAACTCGGTCCTGCAGAATCAACACTCCTGTCCTCACACTGTGAACCAGAGCAATTCACCTAATGCAATTATAGTACAAATAATTAGCTGCCTAAAAGCCTGGCCAAATGCATTTCCTCTGTACAGATATATTTACTGGCCAGTTTTCTAAGTCCTCCTGCAGCATTTTTGCTTGTCCCCACCAGGGCAGGTTTCACTATGGTATCTCAGTATTTGACAGGTACTTGTGTATTCAAGTTAAAAGGAAAATGAGGGGGAAACAAAAGACTATTGATTTATCTAATAACAAATCAGTTGCACTTAAAATGTGCTCTTCCTCAGGTGAGTTTAAATGCTAATAAATCCTAATTTGTAAGACAGTGATTAATTCAGTCTTGTCCCATGCTGTCATTTTTTGTGCTTAAACTATGAAGTGATCCAATAGCAATTTACACCCACTTCTTCCGTGCTCCAAATGCTACTGCTAGCTATGTTGAACAACACTAGTGATTTGAAAATATCTAATTTTTAATTAATAAAACTGCTTTTAAGTATAGGCAAATTCACAGTAACTCTGATTTTTGCCATTTTCTGTGTACACTTTCACAGGCCTGCGAGCATTTTGTATGTACATGGAAAGTGGTGTCTCTGCTTTGTATACACAGTTGTATGCATTTGCCAATCCACTGAACAAGAAGTGGAAGTTAAATTAAGATTTCACAGAGGGATTCAGAATAGCGTGTGTAAAATTATAAGAAGGAAAATTATGAACACTTAGGTGATTACAGACACACTGAGAATGTATAAATACCTTGCTATAATTTCTATTTATTTTCTAGTGTGTAGTTTTGTTGGAAAATGTTGATTAATCAATGTGAAAGAGACTGTTTTTAGCAGGGTAAATTTTAGTTCATTCTAACAAAAGCAGGTGATTCATTCTTGCATATGCCTTTAGTTTGGCTTTTTATTTATTTTTTTTTTAGTTCTTCCTTGCTTCAACAGAAATCTGACTTCTAAAATAACTTTTACCAATTTTTTATGGTTTTGGTATTTATTAAAATATCTCAAATGCATCCCAGCATTTTGTAGACTTTTTTCATTAACAAAGACTGGGCTGAGAATCTGTGTCTGTGTCTGATGAAAATTAACAACTAGGTTTTTATTTATATTTTTTTACACGGGGTATTAGAGCCACTTAAAAAGCCTCAAGTATATTTTCTGCTTTTCTTTCAAGAGTGGGAAAGGCACAGGATTTCTATTTGACTTCTTCCCTGCTGCACATAGAAACTTCATTCATTATATTTTCCCTCATGGTAAAGAGCCTCTGAGGGACTGCTCTCCAAACGTGGAACATTATTTTTGGGTTCAGTGGCTTCATTTGTTGCAGTGAAGAAGAAAAGGGGTAGGAGAAGGAAGTCAAGTGGGGAAATACTTTCAGCATCTGTGGGAAATTAGTCTTCACCAGCTGCTGGTGAAACAGCTGCTGGCCTGAGACAGTTATTGAGATATGAGAAGCAATTGTCTGTGTTTTAGAAGATATTAGAATGTATTAGAATACACATTTAATAAGGATTTTTCAGTGATGGTAAGGGGTTCAGTTTTTGTTGGGCTTTCAGGAATTCTGAGACAATTATGTTCCTATCCCAAGTGAGGAAAGGTAGAAGAGGGAACTTACAAAATGTCTTCCATTATTCCTTCCTACTTCTAGTTTTAAACCTTAGCTTATTTTTGGTCCCTCTTCCATTCTCTGGATGATGATGTTCTCTTCTTTCCTCATTATTCTGTATCTTAATTCAGTCTTAAGTTCCTCAGTTTCTCCTGTTTGTTCTTTCCTTCTCCTTCATACACGTTATGCTGCAGTTTTCCCCCAAGTTGCTTTTCCTCTTGTGATATTCCCTGTGCTGCTCCTCATCCCCTTTTTTCTTTGTTCTGTCTCTCCAATGCCTTTCTCCAATCCATCTTTCTCACTTTGTCATTACTGTGCTCACCTTCCTAAGGTGCTTCTCTGTATCCCAAGATGACATTTTTGGAAGCAAAAATCTACTAGGGGCTCCTTTTTCAAATATTCAGAAAAAATTATTCCAGGTATAAAATAAACTACACAAAACAACTGCTCCTCTAATTAGCACACTGCATAAGCTTTGCTTGTTGTTCAGCTGCAAAACTGTTGTCTCATAAATGGGGATGTTGGGACATGGAACATATCCCAAGATGTTGTTATGGTAATAAACAGTTTACTCCTTTCAGCAAGAGAAAAAGAAGCATTCTGATATTTTAAAATGTTTTGGGTTGGTTGGTTTTTTGTGGTTTGTTTTTTTTTTTCCAAGATTAAATTTTGGCAGTTGATACAGATTTGCAAAAAAATTCGGTGTGAAGGAGTGTGTGTTCCCAGAGAGAAGCTGTGCTAGTAGAGGGGTTTTTGGCAGATTTGAACCATTCTGGTGGTAGTTCAACAGTTCTTTGAGTCAGAGTTAACTGGTAATTAGAAATAACTGAATATCTTGTTTTACTAGAATGAAAAATAACATAGTTCTGTTTTGCAACCTAAAGTTATTTGATTGGCTAAGCTTAAAATTTTGCTTGTAGGACAACTTTTATTCTGGTTTGGGGTTTTTTGGTGGGTTGTTTGTTTTTTGTTTCTTAAAAAGACCAAAGAAA
>VZTH01002840.1:1663731-1808490 GCA_013397815.1 Aleadryas rufinucha
GATAGTTTTACGTCCTGGAAGGAACTGAAATGATGACCCCAAGACATTTGAAGTCCTTGAAACATTTTAGCACTTATTACAGTGTACTCAGCAGAGGAAGCCTCTTTTGCTGCTGCCACAGGAACAAACAGTAACGACCTGAGTTATGAAATATGATTGTGATTTCCCCTCATCCTGCTTGTTCTGAGCTCTCAAGCTTGTGTGCTATTTCTGAGGCTGCACAGGAAAGTGAAAGGACTCTGGCAGAATGTAAATCATGAGATCATTAACATTTCAGCCCAATTTCTCTCCAGCAATGTGTAATCATATCAGAGATGATTGATGGGATTGCTGACCCACAAGATAGATACTATGGGTCATTCCCCCATATTTCCTCATTTTCTTTCCCGTTTGGCTAATCCTGGTTTCAGATAACATCACTCAATCAATTTCACTGCTGGTCTGGAGCTGTATTCTTCCAATATCAGATATTATATCAGATATATCTCTGGGAAGATATATGTTCTGCTTTACTGGTTTTTGTGCGTGTCCTCTTTATTTTGTTTATGCCCCATTATAATATATGGCAGAAATATTTACATTAATATAATTGATTTAGTCTTTGAAAAGGTAAGGTCTTTTTTTTTTTTCAATTGTTTCTTTGATATAAAATACCTCCTTGATAGACGCAGCATTTAAACCAAAATGAATATGTATCTGCATTATGTGGAAAATGAAGGAGGAAAATTATATCTTTTTCTTCCCCTGCTTTTTGAGGGTCTCATGCGACATGAAAAAAAAATTCTATTGTAAAGTGCTTATAACACGTTTTCTTTTTCAAGACAATGGAAGCAGAAGTGAATGAGGGACATGGACATTGGCTTGTCACATCTTTTTTCTATGTCTATCCAATTCTTAAAAAAATTAAGCAAAACAAAACACAATTTTTAAGATTTTTTAAATTCAAAACATAATTTGGAAATAATTGGTTGACATTGATGTAGAATGTTCTAGCAGTGGGTATAGGACAAAAGTATGTGAAAGGCATCCTGTAAGAAGGGCTTTTGCCAGATACCAAAGCTGTGCCCACTAGAGGCAATGGTTTATGTGCAGAATATTCCAGGTGCTTGCTGTGGGTTCTATCCCACTTGTCCATTGTAATCAGGGCTTCCTACGGACACACAGCAGCTGTGCTGTGTATGGAGAGATGAGTTCTTCACTTATTCCATCATCTTTCCAAAAGCCAGCAGGAAAACTACAGAAGGAGACTGAAAACACATTTGGTTTTGTGCATATTAATCATCTCTGCAGATTGTAGCTGTGGAGGTGCAGAAGCTGCAGAATGGATGGGCCCAGTACAGGGTAATCTTAACAGACCTTTAATCCACGGTTGTCTCTTGACTCTGATTCCAATCTCATATCTGCATTTCATTGTGGCACTATACACTAATTAATTAGAAGAAATAATTTATCTACTGCTGTTTTTATCGCTTCAGTAGTTAATAGGATTCTTTGGTCCTATTGAATGTTGTTTCAAGAATGTTTCCAAGAACAAAAGAATATGTTTACAATATTATGAGAAGACTATGTAGATAGGCATATCTGTCCTACAGCTTTTAGTAAGCAGGTATGGAACTATTAATTTAATCTCCAATGGGGTTTTTTTGACAGAGGAAAATTTAGTAATGTGGCTGTGGTGCTGTAAGGATGGCACTGCTGACTTCCAAGTCTATCATGGCTTCATACACAAAGTCCTACACTTAGTCTAGATGCCATATTCTGTAAAAGAAATAAAAGGCTGCAAAACTGCAGGAATTTCTTGACTAACTTGGCTTTCCAGACCTTCAATCCCACTTCATTCAACAAAGTAGTTTCAAAAAGCTGAAGTTTCATGTCAAATAGTTCTATTGTACTGGGCCCAGCATATTCTATCAAAGCTGCTGCATATAAAGGTAGGTAGGGGCAGTCTGATAGGGACAGTCAAAACTTTTGTTATTATGAAATTATTAATATTAATAATGTTATTGAAAATAATGAAGTGTTAGCCTTGTTGAAGATACATATGTCTGTCTTACAAATACACAGTAATGAACTAGAAAATACTATGAATTTGTTACTCCCATGTCATTCAATTCTTGTCCTCCAATGGTTATCTTTGACTGGATATGAAACTGGCAGGAAGTCCTTTTTAATTATTTTTCTCCAACAAAAGCTTCGTCAAAGGGATTTTATTACTATCAGACTGTCTTGGGGTGACCGTGTCATGTGTATCCCCTACCATCGCTCTATGCCCAAACATGAGTCCTGTGCCTTTAAACTGAGCCTGGGAGAGCAANAAATTTGCTGAAAGATATATAGATTTCTGTCATATTTTAGTTGACTGCAATATAAGCAGTTTGGTTTAATATCAGTGCAGCAGAATATGCAGCAGAAAAATGTCATTCCAGGGAAAGCCAGGAAAGAACATCAGATTGGGACTTTTCTGCTCTGACTTTTCTGATTAAGAAAAGGATGAAGTGGGAAGTTCCTCCCTATTTGATTTTGGGTTTTGTGTTCAAGAGAGGAGTTCTCAGCTCCTTCAGCTGAAGCAGCAGATCTCTCGGGAAAGTTGGTGGTTGGTTTGTTTGGAAGAATCACTTTAGAATTGTTTTTGAAGGCAGCAGGCAACAGGTGAGCTGATGGATCTTTTTCTTCCACTGAACTGCCTCCAGACAGAAAAACAGTTGAAGGATATAATTCTCTGGTTTTAACAAGCTGCTCCTAAGTCAAATTTATAGCTGTAGATACCTTATAATAGAGGAGCCTGAAGTTTTTACCAAAGTGAAAAAAAAACAGCTTCTCTTTCCACTCTGCAGAAATGTCATATTTTAAGCTTTTGGACACTGAGCTCAGATTTTTCCAGAGCTCAAGTGTGTTATCAGTGCCTCTCACTCAAAGGAACTACAACTGTTGTAGTTACAGAAGAAATGTATTCTAATGTACAAAGCTACAAAGAAAAGTACTGTTAATTGTTAGAAAGTAAACATGTACTGATATTAAACTAGAGTTAGGCAAATCAGTCCTCTTTCTAGTGAGAGCAGACAGATTAGACTGGTAAAAGGGCCAAAAGCCAAGTTGCAAAGAGTAGAGAAGACTAATTTTGCCTTATTTCTGATTCGATTTTACTTTAGTACCTACGAAAGTCCTTCAGATTTTAAGGGTTTTTAAAGTTTTATTCTAGGAGATTTTGCATCAGATTTGTTGCAACATTAAACTTCTATAGTGCGGAGTAGGAAGGCAGTTTGTAGACTTTGGGCTGAGAACCAGTGTCTGAAATGGATTCCCACCTCAGCCCAGGTGACAAAACCCAGGTCTGCAGAAGGGAGGGCAGAGGCTGGGTGGATTCCCCATAAAGGAAACTCTGTCAGGATGCTGCACTCTGCACCCCAGGGTGCCTGACCCCTCCCCAGCCTGGCCCCAGCCACCCCCACAGCGAGACCTGCCCTGCTGCAGCTTCACGAACCCTGTACCTGCTGTTAGTGTGGAGCTGGTGCTCCCAGTGACCCCTGCCCAGTGCAGAGCAGGTTCGCTCTTGGGGATGATTGCTCAGAGTGCTTAGGTCAGAGAAGCTGGAATCACTCTACAGACTCTAAGCTATCCACATCTTTGGTGTGATGAACTCAGACTTCATTTAGAAACTGGCTTTCTTGTGGGTGCGTATTTGAGAAATCAGCTTGTTATGAAGGTGGTGGTGTGATTGGTGGGATTTTGTTTGTTTGTTTGGGTTTGTTTCATTCTTAGGTTGTTTTGTTGTGGTTTTTTTGGGTGGGGAGTTTTTTGGGTTTTTTTTCTGGGGGGGTGGGTTTTTCAGTGGTTTTTCCTTTTCTCTGAATTGACTTTTGGCTTGTCATATCTTTGGACCTCTGTATCAGATATTTCTATATCTGTAAAGTCAGGAAAATATTGCAGCAGCCCAGCAGGGTTAATATTTGAATAGAAGGCTATAGAACAGGCTGAATCATACCATTATCTACCAGTATTATTAACATTAGATCTATTATCATCACTTCTGATGGAGAAAGAATGAGAGGCTGGATTTGTGTGGCCCTTGGTTCTCCACTTTGGACAAAGCTCTCTAGTAAAGAAGGTTACGGACTAGTTAAGCCCCATGTGTGTGAAGATGTGGTCAAGATCCTTCAGAGCTCTGACACTAAATTCTCACTTTAGCTTGTTTTGGGTTTGTCTTTAGCAGTATTACAAGGTTTGAGCTTAATAGCAATACAGCCTTACAACAAAAAGGAACAATCATGAAGAAGGATGAAGCACTTTCCAGCACTGGAGCATGTCTGACAGATACCACATAGTTTGGTATCGTTGAAAATCTGTCTGTTTTAGAGACACTTTCCTTCATGTGAATATGCAATGAGTATTTGTTGAAGTGGTGAATTCCTTGCTCTCCATTTTCCTTTACAGGGTGGTCTCGCAGGAACTGTAGCATCACATGTTGGAGTTTTCCTTTTGACTGGCTTTCTGGGTTTGTTTTTCTGCAAGTGCAGTTGAATCTGATTCTTTTTAGCTAGAATATGAGAGTGACTAGTGATATCAGGTCTCTCAGTGATCCTGCTGAGATAATGCAGCCTGCTTGGAAGACTGTGGTATTAAAAATATTAAAACCAACAATAACAAAGCCTTTCTTACAGCATTCCTCTTCCCTGTTTTTCAGAAAGCAGCATATGCCTGGATATATTTATCAGGAGAGTATTCATTATTCTCCAGGGGATGGCAGGCTGCTGCCTCACCCTCTCAGCTGGGTGCAGCTCACAGCATGGCTGTCACACTGGGCTGTGCTGGCAGCCTTGCCAGGGTGGGCAGCAGGAGCAGGGCAGCCTTTTTGTGCTCATGGAAGAGAGCAGAGTTTTTCTTTCATTAACCAACCATTCTGTGCCTTTGTTCCTTTCTCCAGCTTAAAATTTTACAGGTATAGTTTGGGAAAATAAATTATTAATAAATGTAAATTAAATCCCAAGTACTGTTGTTAGGGCAGAAATATATTACAGAAAGCTTTCAGGCCACTGGAGGTTTCAATAAAGAAAGAATATTACTGAAAGTCATTATCAAATATAAATACATAGACCTGAAGATGAGTCCTTTACTATCTAGATTTAGTTTTCCAGAGTATTTGCTTATTGTAGTCCATATTAAGCAGACTTTATAGAGCAAGTGGTTGATTGCTAATTTCCCAGATGGATTTACTACAAACTACTTTATCCATGTTTGTTTGGAACTGTGAATTTTACAGGCATCTCTACCTGATGTGTAATCAATTTAAATTGCTTCAACCTTAGAAAATACAGAGCTTTTACCTAGTGTGTACTTGCTTTCCTTCCTTTCCTTTCTGTCATTCTTTCTTTCATTTTTTCTGCCTCCCTCTGTCTCCTCCATGTTACACAGCATCTGAGGAGCTCTCAGCAATGCACGAGCAAGAAGCTGCCTGCAGTCCCAGGCATCTGTGCTGGGATTTGACCCAAGGGGCTGAATTTTGTGAAACAGGGAGGTAGGGAGGTTAATATAAGAACTGAGAATTGAACTTAAGAGTGTTGTCAGGTTTTTTTCACAGGTCTATAGCTGGTAATATACCCAAAAAAGAATCAGGGGCTCTTTAGAATGTTCTGCAGTGCTTATCTGAAAACATATGACTCCTGCCTGGGTGGTCATGTTTGAAGTCTGTAAATGGCACAGGATATTACATTCAGTAACACATTACATGGAGACTCTTTCAATATCTTTAATTAATAAGTAGGGGTTTTTTTGTCAGTGGTATAATCACCAACCCTGAGAGCTAATCTGCTATTGGGTATTACCTAGCATGCTCTGGTTTCATTATCAAAAAGACAAAGTAATATGGTCTGGTAATTTGATGACATTTATAAATGATTCTACTGAAAAAGGACGCAAGAAAATAAAGCGTGGACTCTTCAAAACCTAATGGTAGCTTAAAAAAACCACCCAATTCCTTCCCAAGCATACCTTAAGGTTTTTCCACATATCTATCTCTGTATAATGCATGCACCTGACCTGCTTTATAACCATAATGTGCACAAAATAAATTATATTCTAATATCAATATGTTGTGTTTTGAAAGTACATATTTTATTGGTTATTTTCTTTCTTTTTATCTGTCTAACCACTACCACTAAATTTTAATATCCAAAACACGGTGCTCAGGTGCTGTCAATCAGCACAACTGCCTTGCCTTTGCTTCTGCCAATTTAAGCCTGCTGAGATCACGTTTTTTACAGCATTCTTTAAAAAGTGATAGTGAAACATTTCCCTTTTGTTACCTTGAAAGGTTGTACCATATTTTATTTTTCTGAAAGTGATTGTAATGGAGTATGTGTCACCTAAAACTAATTATATCTCCAGTTTGGGTTTTTGAGCTGGTGCTATAGATCATACTGGGAAAAGGTTTTAAAACTGCCTTTGAGAGTCAGGAACCTGGTCTCCATTCCAAATTGATGCCAGACATTTAGTTTCACCTGACATAACAATGGTACAATGTTATTTTGAAAATTTGCTCTGCACTCACATTTCAACTCTCATTTAAGATTTCAGCAGGAGTTTTGTGAAACAGCCAAAGGACATATCCTTGGTGAAACCCCAATTTGGAACAAACTTCTGGCTTATACCCGACACGCACTTTGCCCATGTATGTTGGACCTCTAATTATTGTGGGGTTTTTTCCTAAAGAAAGAGCGGAGAATCTTGTGGTTCATTTGTCTTCCTCCCCTGCTTTTTACAGTTTCATGGAGCCATGGGAGCTCTGGAAGTGAACTCAGACAAGAAGAGGTCACGGCTGGAGGAGCAAACCACACGTGGGACTGCGTTTGTTTTCAGCAGATGGTAGCCATGCACTGCTCAAACAGACAGAGCTGTCTTGCTGCATCCATGTCCAAATGGGATGATTAGGGCGTTCTTCAGGCACTGAAGAGAGGAAGATATAAATTCCTTCAAGCTGAGGAGGAAAAGAGGCCTCAATTCCCACCTCCTGACTCAATGTTCCATCCAGAAAGATGCTTTGTGGAAGATAATCACAGGCATTGCTACTGATTCTATCTCTGCTTGAAAATAAAAGGACTGATCCTTCTTCTTCTTAAACAAAACAAGCAAAGAAAGAGCAGTTTTAGGAAGATGATTATTCCATAGAGAGAGTTTTGGAGTAAGGATCCTGAGGAATGCTCACATACAGCCCAAGGTCAGCTGTTATGTTTTGGAGAGAGGATTTGTCTCTATCTCTGTGGTTGAAGTTTGGTTGAAAAATTCACAGTTCCCAGGCCCAGACTATGGATTTAGATTTTATTCTAGCAGGAAAAGTCCTAAAATGTGAGGCATTGCACCACCTGATTAAAGACAATGGTCACTCTTCATGTGTCTGGCCTGTGTTATTTCCTTGCATTGAAAAAAATGTCAGAATTTTCAGTAGTTATTTATCAAGTTACTAAAGCAAAGCAGCGAGCCTAAACTGCCATGAAACATAAAGAGAAGGAAAGTTTTTTCCAGTCGGCTGAAATGACCTTTTGACTTAGGGCTAAGGATAGCTGACTTTTTTCTAAGAATGCTAGAAATGTCTTTAGCCAAGAGTCCAGTCCTCAAAAGTTAAATTATTCCTCTTCTGGGAGTAATTTGGATTAGACTATCAAACAGATTATAAAGGGCCATCATTTATCCACACCTCTTCTTTTTCTTTTTCTTAATGTTTTCAAACTGGATCATAAACAAAAAGCTGCTTA
Source organism: Aleadryas rufinucha (assembly GCA_013397815.1). NCBI lineage: Eukaryota > Metazoa > Chordata > Aves > Passeriformes > Aleadryas > Aleadryas rufinucha. The sequence goes on from VZTH01002840.1 coordinate 1,671,477, forward strand.
TAAAATTGCCTGCCTGATTTTTGACATGCCCCAAGTATATTTGATTCACCAAGGTCTCATTCTATCTAATCTGACAAGAGTCCAGACTGCTTTATGCATAATAAATGAAGGCATTTGTGACATAACACAACCTGTGTTTCCATGCCCTGTGCTGCTTTTCTGGGACACGTGCAATGTTGATGGCTTTTGGACTTTTATATTGTTTTGGATATTTTTTCCCTGAGATAATTGTGCTCAGGTGGCTGAATAAAAATACAATTATCTGACATGACAAGCAGCAGCTAGTTTGAATCCTGAATGAAATGTCAGTCAAAATAAATGACAATGTTATGGAGAGAGAGTACTCTCATTATGACTAAGGTTTGAACTGAATTTTTGTTATGAAATGTTGATGATGGATACAAGACTTTCAGGACCCAAAAGGGAACCTTTACAATCCTGGTACTCAGATAGATGGGCAAAATCCTCTTGCAGGTAGTGAGGGTGATCCCTCAGATGCTACCAGGATGAAGGAAGCACAAGGGCTTAATGAAATTTTCAGGTTCTGTTTAGATAAAAGATAATATTTGATGTGGTGCAATCCTTATTCTTGTAATCCTTATTCTTCTGGATGTGATATAAGGCTTGTTCAGCAGCCACATAATCTTATATAGCTATGGACTGTGTTAGAACCTTGTTTAAATGTTTAATGTTGTGCAGGATTTTTGTATTGGTTCTTCCAGAAGAGAGAGGTGACTTGGTGCAATTTATTTTTACACTGCTAGAACTTGCAAGATTTTCTCTATTACCATTATCACAGCAACCTTTCAGGGTTAAATATCGTCTATCTATAGATTTTTTCAAATGTTTTCTGTAAATTTTACTATTTTCTGATGGAACATCATTGGGTCACTTCACATCTGTTACATAAATGTGGAACAGACCTGAAACAAATATTGAGATTTGTTATGTCTTGCCTGCCATCCATAAAAGTGAATGTGACTGAGCAAGAGGCAATCAGGACTGATGGCTTTTCTAGCAGGTTTGGGAACCCCGTGGTGGCCACGTGTCTCTGGGTCTTAAAATTATTATCTACAAACTAGGCATGTAATAAATCTTCATATAACTTCCAGAGCTGATTCCTACTGTAATCAGGAAGAAACCTTCTTCCAGCATTATAGTCATAGTGTTTTCCATTGTTGCTAGAATTTAAATTATATTTCCATTGCTGCTAGAAAAAGGATTCCAGCTTTAACACACAGCAGGTTGAGGCACTAATGGGTGAGTTCTCTGGTGAGGGCTGGAAGCGATTCCAGACAAGGTCTTCATTTGAATGTTAGCCACCATAAGGTGCTCAAAGAGTGTAGAAGTTGAGAGGTATTCAGGGTGGAGAAATAAAATTAATAAACTGATTGATGACAGAAGATGTTCTGGTTTCAGCTATCCAGTGCAATAGGTTTTAGGGAATAGGTTTTTAATTTGTACTGTGGGAGCACAGTAGTACTTTACAGAGCTTGTGCTCTCTTGGAAACTTTTCCCTACCTGTGTACTATCCTAAGAAACCTTAATGGAAAATTCAGTTTTGCAGGCTGGAGCCACCCAGGAGCCTCTTTGGAATTTCTAGCTGCATGTGTTTTGGAACCAAATATTTAAAATATTTTCTCCCTCTTAAGCGACCTAGGATTAACTGCCACATTTGCTGGCCACAGACACTCTCTCCCATTTTTCCCTATACCCAAACCAGCACTGCTGAAAGGTGCATGCAGCCTTTCATATCCCACCTAATCAGGAGTGATTCCACCTGCTTTTGACAGTATTGTCACCATTAGCAGCAGTGATGACATTTTTTGGAGGGGTGCCCTGTGATTAGGCCCATTTGGACCCATTATCAAGGTTTGAGGGATTGTACAGCCTACTTCCCTTCTCAGATTCCCTTGTTACACATTATCCATCTGGCTTGGTAGAAGCTGCCTCCCAACAGTTTTCATAACTATGCCAAATTTCTGTTCCCATGGAAACTGTTTTAAGAGTGCTTTAAAATTGGAGAGGCGTATCATTTGCTATCTAGAATGGGTCATATTCCCATTTTCTTCGGTCTTTACATTTTCTTTCTTTTTATTACTGGTTAGTGTTGCCACTTGTCCTGAACAAGAGGAAAGTCATGAGTTTTGGACACCAGTCTTGTATCTCAATTTCTGCATTTTATGTTGTGAAGAACAACCCTTAAAGGGTTTACAGGCTTTTTTTATTGCATCTTTTAAGAGACAGCAAGGAAATTGCATGCATTAATAGAAGGTAGAAGAGCAACAGCTTCAAAAATGTGTAGTTTCAGGTTCTTTAAAGGGGATTTTGGAAACCATTAAAAATGCTTTTGCTATCCATGATTAGATAGGTTTATTAAATATGAAAGGAATTATTGTGATGGCATCTCAAAGTCTCTGCAGTGTCTATGCATGTACAGAGCTTACAGAGCTTGCAGACCCATTGCACGAAAAGGTTTTCAAATCTATTCAGCTTTAAAAAGCGTTACCTGCCAATTCCATGGAAGAAATAAATCTTTGTTTTCCATTCAGAGGAAACCTATCTGCTGCATTTGTTAAATATTTTCCAGAAAGAGATTAAACCCCACAGTAGCTGATGTCTCCTCAACCATTGCACTAACCAATGCATTACTCAATAATCTCATCCTAAATTCCTCTCACGTAGCCACAGGCTTGGGAGGGACTAAAGAGCAGAGAAAAACATACAAATTTCAAAGATGTCTTTCACTCATGAAGAGAGCAAAGGTGTTGAGTATTTCTGCACTCACATGTTGCCATAAGATGCTATTTGTAGTATGCCATAAAAATGTCATGTGTCTTCTACTGTCTGTTGACACATCTCCTGTGAATTATTTACATATATGCAGTCTTCAGAGAAGATCCTATGAGGATTAGGAGGGCAGAGGTAATCTGTCGTGATGGTATCTCTATTCAGACTCACTATTAAAAGGATTTAAGATGTGATATATTTCCTAACAAATGTAAAAAATGCTGCTCACTGATAGAACAAAGGTTTGCTCAATGTGCTTAGTGGGCAGAATACTAATTTTTAGACTATTGTTGTTTCCAGAACCTCAGTTCTTCCCATAGAATCCTTCTTTCAGAAAAGCACTTAATCAAGGACTTGAATTAGAGGCCAATTAAAAGGTGCTATGGGGCTTATATGTGTGCTTAAATATTTTCCTGAGCAGTGATGAAATCAGGAATCATAAAGCTTTTGCTAAAGCTCCAATTGTTTGAGCAATCTGTTCTATGTACTGCTTTTCATTAAGGATGCAACATGGGAAATCATAGGCATATTGGCTTTGTAAAGGTTTCAGAAGCTGATTTACACATTTCTTTAGCTAGAAAAAGTCAGACAAAACAAAGTATTTTTCTCTTTTTTTTCTTTTTNTTTTTTTTTTTTTTTTTTTTTTTTTTTTTTTTTTTTTTTTTTTTTTTTTGCCTGTAGCATCTTCTAATAAGAACTGAGAACTCTTCCTTTCCTTCTTTCTTCCATGGTTTCTTTTACAGTCAAATTTCTGCTCTTCTCTGTTCTGGTCTTCTGCCATAAAAAGCTTGAGAAAGCTGCCTACTGTAAACCTCATTTTATGGAGAGATTCAGAGACCAGCTTCACTGTAGTTACATTTCCCCTCAAGCCAGTTCTGTTTAACTCCCTCTTCTAAAAGATCAGAATTTAAATATGCTTTACCCTTGGCTCTTTCTTGAGAGTCTTACCCCTGAAATAAATTATAATAAAAATTGAGAGATATTCTATTGTTTAGCATGAGGTACCAATAGAAAGGTAGAAGACAGTGGAGATGAAAGCCCAAAATGGGGTTTGCATACTGAAGAAGAGAGTCTCTGATCTCAAACAAAAACAAGCTGTACCAGGATTTCTCAAGTCTTCAAATTGGTGCATCAAACTAAAGGTCAACAACTGCTCTTTAATCTGTTAAGAAGTCGGGGTCTGATATAAATCTGAAGGGCAACACAATGTATATAATTATTAACCTTAAAAAAATTTGTGTAAACAGAGAAAAATAATGATTCCAACAACCCCTAAGTAAAATTAGGGGTTTTCATGCCCATCACAAAATGTTAAGAGCATTTAAATCTGAGAAGAATGTAAAATCAAATATTTTTCAACACATATGGAAACAGGGACAAAAATTATGTGAACTGTTTATTGGACAACTGCTTTGCATCCCTTGGAAAAAAACCCACTAACTTCATGGAGCTTTAAATATATCTAATTAACAGAATGAGACAGGAACTCTTAAATAACAGGTGCAAACAATTAAGTAATCACTCAGGCTGTTGTGAAAGATAAGATTTAAATGAGATCCAGCCTGACTCTTTGCAGTTTTGTTGAGGAAAAGAGCAAGAAAGAGATGGATCCTTAGAAATGCAATATGTGCCCTTTTTAAATGGGACAGGGGAACATGTCAACAGCGCTTGTTATCTCAAGGAGTAGGTGGAGGGCAGGAGATTGAAACTTCTGCATCTTTTCCTACCATGCCATATAGACATTCCTAGCATGTCCTATACGCCTGTTTGAGTTTAGGAGGAATAAATAAAAAATAATTCCTCAATAAAAGTACAGGAAGAACAAGTGTGGGAAGAAAAGTGCAGCTGGTGAACCCCAGTCATGAGTCAAGATTTGTTACACAGCCTGGTGGGCATTGCTAGGGGGTATCATCTCTGAGCTGTTCGTGTGGGAAGTGCCCAGGAGCAGGGAGCAGCATCCAAATGAAAAAGTTAATTGATGGACTTGTTACGTGGCAAAACCCCGCAGCATACATCTGAAAAGAACTGAAAACCTTTCATTCTAAATTTAAATTGCAGTTCGCAGGCTTTATAGTCCCTTTCCTATGCTGCAGAGGTATCTGCTTTAAAAAAAAAATTAAAAGATGCAAAAATGTAATAAAACCAGTTCATGTGAGAATAGTTGAGAAATTCTTGGTAATATACAAATGCACAGGGAGATCACCCAAGTGTGAAAATTAAATTACGAATAAAATTTGGGGGAAGGAGGAGTAGTTCCAGCTGAGGTTAAGCTAGAAAAGATTCTTTAGAGTAAAATGGGAGAATGCATTGAAATCACCAAGACCTGGTTGGGTACGTTGGTGGGGGAGAGAGAACAAAATTACAGTAAATTTTTAATAAAAAAAAATATCTTCAGGAACCTTCCTTTCAGAACTGGCTGCTGTCCTTATGGGGTCCTGTCCTCCTGTGCTGTTTCAATGCAGGAATCAACACCCAGCATATGGGATTATTCATCCTGTACAGCATAAGTCCTCTGACTGTGTATGAAGACACACTCGTTTTTGTTCCACTATTAAAAAGCAAAATTGGACACATAAAAACAGCGTGAGTGTATAGAGCCCATGGTTGGGTGAGCCACACGGAAAGGGTGTTCTGAGCAAGCCCCATGAGAGATGCCTCTTTGTGGTGCATGAGCAATATGGGTCCCTGACTGTGTTCCAGCTTTGGGGGCAATCCCTAGATTTTCCAAGCAGCAGAAGTCTCTGACCTGCTCCAGGCCCTGCTTGTGGGAGTCAAAGGGGTTCCTGAGTTATCAGTATATGAGCAGGGATGCCACTTCAGTTGCAGGTGCTTTGTTACCATCCTTTAGCAGAAAAAAAAGTTCAATTTCCCCTAAAATGATCAGTTGTTCCATCTCAGCTGTGTGCTATATTATGGAAGGGGAAGTAGGATACTGGGAAATGGAGACCCCTCCCCTACCCGTGGGCATTGTACAAACCAGTTCTCTTCTGGGTCTCTGCAGTGCAGCAGATGTGCAATGTGAGTTTGTGTGATGAATAGAAATCTGGCTGTTCTTGAGCCTTCCTCCTTGACTTTTGGAAAGTGAGGGCTGATTTCCACACTCAGCCTCCCCCTTTCTATATCGGCCCCGACAGGACTCTGACGTAAAAGCAGCCCCCTGCCCTTGGAGCTGCAGTGGTGATTGTGGCTGTGGAGTGGAAGGTGGAGGGTTGGTGGAACCTGGCAGGATTCTCTGTACCAGGAGAGTAAGAGAATAAATGACTAAAGCAAACACTGCTGGACATGTTGAGTATTTACTATCAGGGTTCATAGCCCAAGGCTGAAAACCCTTGCAAGGGTTTAACTTTGCAGACCAACTTGTCCTGCTGTAGCACAGATTGGCCATTTAAATACATGTAATTCTTTGAAGGATCAGAGCCTTAATTCCCAACAGCTACAACCACTGCCAGAGGAAAAAAACAGTGCAGTAGTCAGAGATTAAGATTCAGAAGGTGGCATGCCAGTAAGGGAAGAAAAATAAAGGGATTCAGAGCTACGTAAAATGGCTTCTCCTTCCATTTGAAGCATGTTCATCTTGTTTGTGTTTGGATGTATTTTACAAAAATGCAAATCTGGCCAAAGATATGCATTCCAATATCTACAAGATATGAATCAAAGCTTTAACCCATTCCTGGAGTAAAACTGCTGTAAATATGATAGCATATTTCCCTCCCAAGCATTTGTTTTTTTCTTCTTTAGACACATTTAATGTAATTATCATAGTTGTAGCAATTAAAGAATAGGAAGTTTTCTCATTTAAAATACCATTCCCTTTCAGTGATGGTCACAAGCATGATTTAGGAGCAAATGCTGGGAAATATTGTTAGTCTATAGCAAAAGAATGCATTATCGTATTGCAATTACATAATCATGAGTGCAAGTGTATGACAAATGGCTTGGAATAAATTCTGGGTAGAAACCTCTTCCAAATAAGAAATAACCACTCATAAGTAGCATAGCTGATTGCTTATATGCCCAACCAATCCCTATGGAATAGATGCATAGGAAAGAATTAAGTAGTTGCATCAGCTGCTCTGAATTCAGAAAACGAAAAGGAAAACTTAAAATGAGATAGAAGATAAAACTGAAGTGCCATGAAACCACAAAAATATATGCCTGTAGTATTTTGTTTTGGTGATTTGATTGTGGCATAACTGCGCCCTTAGGGTGTTGGTGGATTTAGCAAAGTTGAAACTATGCAGTAGCTATGTTAGGATATGGAAGTGTTTTTTTTTTTTTTTAAATATTAAATTTAAAGAAATAAAGTAACTTTGTGTGTGTGTGTGTGTGTGTGCCTTTGAAGTACTTTTATGAATAGTTTTTCAGTGGGCTACAACAAGAAGTTGCATATATGGGTTTCAATTTTTTTGTTTACAGAGACAGTTACCAAAGACCCCAAAGCAAAGTGCCCTACTTGTCTCTCCTTCCTCAGGTATGAAAGTTAAGAAAGTAGAAGTGTCCTTTTCCCTTTATCACTCTGTGTACCTGGTCAGACAGCTTTTTCCTTGGGATTACAGCTGATGGCAAGCAGACAACTCTCTAGAACAGGGCAAAAGGATGCCTTAGATATGGAAATATTTAGAATGAACAGCTTAATTTCCAGGCATCAGCTTCACACAGTGCTTGAGCAGGGAGATCTGATTGTAATGATAGGAATAGAAGAACATCAGAGCAAAATACTGATCTCAGGTGAGCATCCAGCCCGTGGAATCTCCTCTGCCAGCTGGACAATGCTAGCAATGGCCATTACCCAGAAAGTAACACAGACACATGCCAAGATTCAGCCTTTGGCTGTCTCCCTGTGGGGCCAGCCAATTTTTCCACCTGGTCACCACATGGTAGCATTGGAACTGACAGAAGGAGTCAGTTACCCACAGAAGATTGTCACGTGTGTTCTGTTAAATTCAGTTCTTAAACCCATAAGCCTCCTATAGCCCTATCTAGGAACTGGGAAGTGTTTGATTGGCTTCTTTGTAAATTACTTGCCCAAGCTGAAAGAATCACAGATGAACATGAGCAAACAGAAGGAAAAAATTATCCACTCTTTCTTTTATTTTCTTTTATTTTCTTTCTTTTATTTTCTTTTATTTTCTTTTATTTTCTTTTCATAATATCGGCTAAAGGAATTTTGTATACAACATTGAAACTTGTTGCTTGCTTGGGTCATAAGAAACGATATGCAAAGGAGAGAGCTGTGCAAAACTCTGAGGTGATTCTGAATTCCTCCTAACTTTGATTTCAGCACAATGAATTTCAAGGACACTGAGTTCTGACGAGTTTGGAGATTGCATGAGCATAAAATCACAATGCAAAACCAATTTGACTACTGAGTCTCACCTGGATTAATTTCAGAACCTTATGAAATGGCAAATTTAGCATGTTTTGACAGCCAGGGTTGTAAAATGAGCAAGGTTTAATTGCAACTGGCTATTAGGTTGAAATTCCTGTAAAATCAAGACTGAACGGGAGGTGTCTTTATGTGGTTTCATACATTATTGCCCACATGGTGGATTTTTATTACTGATGTCAGAATACTTTAAGACACTTCATGTTTCCAAATGAGATCAATAGACAGAACATACTGGCACAATCTAGGAATAGTGCTTTCAAAATAAATGTCCTGATTCATATTGTTTGGGCTGAAAGAGTGACACTAAAGTCAGATATTGTATACTTCTATTCTTCGATATTTTGAAGCCTAGGAAGAGGCTGGAAGAGAATAAGTGGAGGCACTGGTGAGGTTTTTATCCTTATTTTCTTGCTGTTTGGTTGGCATTGTCTTCAGAGGTGTTGTTCAAGAGAATGTTTGTATTTTCAAACAAGAGAGGCTGTGTCTGTTGACATCATTGCCACTGAAAGCCAGTCAGTTGTACACCACCTTTTCATAAGCCCTTAAAGAAAAAAATTCCCTCTCTGAAATTTAAGTGAGAGCTTGATTTATACATCAGATAGCAAAAAAAAAAAAAAAAAAATTAACCTTTCAGTGTTTTTATTCTGCCCCAAGCTGTGTTTGATTTAATTGATTACCTCATTGCATGTTCTGAGAGTAGCTGGCAGTCTCTTGCTCCTGTACCCAGCTGAAGGAAAGAATTAAAGCCTACATTTGTCAGACAAGCCTACCAGTGCTTGTTTGAGCCTCTTGTGTACAACTCACATCAGCCAAGATAATCTCTCTAATGTGATGGAAATTACTTCACCTGACAAAATCTGCTTTTGGCAAGGTTACCAGAATGAAAAGTGACTGACTGTGAAAATATGAATAGGAGCTGAAGCCATATGTCTCCAAATAGTTTAAGGAACTCACACTGTAAAGAATGAAAAGGATGGACTGCATGAGAGGCCAGGAAGATGGAGCCAGGCACTTTTAGATCAGCATTGTGCTGATTTCAGGGGTAGCCTCATACCAAAGTGTTCAGCTGGAAGCAATACCTGCCTGATTTCAAGCATTGTGCTTTCCCCCAGCACTCAGGAGTGCAAAACTTAACGGAAGTGTGTGGTTCTTTGATGTAGCAGCAACAACAGAGCAGTGACACTCAAAACCAGTGCCACTATGGAAAGCTGGCTCTAGCTGTTCTTATAAAAACAGTTTGTGAATGCTGGCTGGTCTCACAATTAAAAAAAAAATTAAAAAATGGAAAGAACAAGAATAAAAATGGCTTAATGCTTTAGACTTCAATGTACAAAATTATATCTAAATGCCAAGTACATCCCTATTGAGATGCAAATATTAGACCTGGGCAAAATGAGGCACCTTCTGCTTTCTCTAAAGACTGCACAGACCACTTTAGTCCATAATGCTGACTGGAAAAGCTTTGATAATAACATGAAACATAGAATTAAACATCAGTTTGAGTTGGAAGGGACCTTTAAAGGTCATCTAGACCGATTCCTCTGCAATGAACACACAATGGTATAATTTGTCTGTTGTCCACTGCTGAACCCCAGAAAGCCTAGGGCACGAGTTACTCCTGCTCATGCAACCTTACAGCTGTTCCACAATATGCAATATTCAAAGTTCTGTGTGGCAAGAGAAAAGAACTGGGGAATTTTTTTTTTCCCCCTCTAGGGCGAGTGGGAGAAGCTCCAGGGCTTATTTAATTCCTTTTTTTCTGCAGTTCTACCGTCCATCAGCAGCTTGATCTTTCCCCATGGAGTGCAACGGAATTTTTCTTCTCTTGATGATGGAAAACAATCAAGTTCCATAAGACAATTCACGTATGCATTTTTTGGGATATTTTATTTCCATTTATACCTGGGAAGTCAACATATGTGATGATGGTTTAATGGCTTGATGCGTGGGGAAACGTACAGCTCAATACTTGGCTCTGCAAATCCCATTTGTTTAATCTCCTGACACTAGATAAGTAATTATTTTATGATCTAACTTCCAAGCAGGGATGCGAATCAAGAGAATCACAGGTTGTACGTATTCGATGTCTCTACACAGTATTTTTGGAGGTAGATGTATAAACCCTCTGAAATTCTGAGAGTTCTTGTAACTTCCCCTAACGTGGCAGCAAGCCCAGCTCAGCCACCACTCTCCCAGCAGAGCTTGGCCTCAGTGTCAGGACAAAAGCGCTCACAGCTTCTGGCTGATCCAAGTCACAAGCAAATTTCCTGCTGAAAACTGCCTGCTGCATTCTGGATAGACATTCCAATTATAGTAGCATGCAGTAAATAGCAACAATCCTTGAGGTAGTTTTGCTGGATGTGCCTGAATACTGGGATTATAGAATTAGGTATTTGTTCATTTGACTTAATCAACCACCCCCTTTTTGAAGTGTGTGGCTAAGAAAGGCAGACAGGAGAGTGACTTTCATCTGATTTTATAGATGCAGACATGCGACCCTTCAGAAAGCCTTTACAAGAACTGCTCTATTAGTCCAGCACTGAGGTACATCTTGTCCAATATCCTACCAATATCCTTGTCCAATATCCTATCCAAGCTCCAAGCAGGGACACTAAAATAGGGAATACCACAAATATATTGTATATAGAGTGATTCTTCGTTTCCAGTTTCTTCCTGTCACTGGTCTGGGGATGGGGGAAGAGAGATGATGTTTTTGACACTTTTGATGAAGAAAATGTGACGTTGACCTACTTCTTCTAATAAGGACATTGTATTTTCAGCTTGCTTGCAGTTCTGTTGAAAAGTTCAAAGGTTAAAAGTGTGTAGAAAACTGAAGGTTAGAGCACTGACCTTGAATAAAAAGGAAACCTGCATCCTCACTGATTGTTAATGTAATAGTGCCATGCTTTCTGCTGGCACTGTTAGAAACAAAGCCAACAAACCCTCTCTTCCCCAAAAGTGCAGAGTGCATAATTCCTAGTATTTGTATTTAATACTTGAAATCTCTGAGTTCCCTTATTAATACGCTGAATTAAATGAATAATAGCTACAGGTCACCTACACAGGTGGGTTCTGGGTGTTATTTTGCAGACAGTTTTTGATATAGCTCAACCAAAAGCACCTGTTTTACTGTCCAATTTTCTGGACTTGTTTCTGTAACGTTTGCATGATTTTTCCAATAAGATGCTGAGAACTCCCTGATTCTCTGAATGTATTTGAATGTAACATAAATTGGCTACACTTGTCACATATTAGGAATTGCATAGTGTTTTGTAGATCTAGGCCAATAACTGTGCTAATATTATCTATTAATCATTCTGCAGTAGCTCAAAGGTCCATCCAGAGAAGACAAGAGCTTTTTTCCCACTAGATGCTGCAAAACTTTAGTGAAAACTGTGCAAACTGGATTTTTTTTAAAGCACAAACAGTATTTAGCAGTTGCCTTCTTGTGGATGTGCCATGTTTTAAACTGCAAAGGAATACGTTTTCAAGTATTTTAATGTTGTTTTATTATTTCCTGTTCCTATATCTCTTTCTGCAGGGCTTTTTTTTTATCTTTTTGCTGTCTGATGCAATAACAACTGTTTCATTTTAAAGATTAAACTAGTGGGATCATAAGTATTAGTATTTTTCTGAAGCAGTTCTATTGGAGGCTAATTTTTGTTTGCTTACCAAATAGATGGAGACTGGCACATTTTGTGCATTCAGCCTCTGTTTTTACTTTGATCCTAAGACTCAGTACTGCTCAGGAATCTTATCTTCCTTGTTACTCTGTTGTTTCTTGCACTGAATGGATTTTCAGGATGTAGAAGCAGAGGCATGGAAAGATGGTGTTGAACACGTGACTTAGAGCATCTGTCATTCTTTTCAGTTCTATTTCTGTCCTCTTATAAAGTAAAGGCTTGTGATGAACACATAGTAGCAGTAAAAAACACACATGTAAAAATACATATTTTTGTTGTTTTTCTTTTCCAGGATGAAATACAAATGAAGCTGATGTGACATCATTATCTGAATTTTAGTCTGGGCAATCAACAATTTTGTCAAATGTTTACATTGAATTGAAATTGAAGTATCATCTGCCATACAAAGGCATGAAGGAATGCATATTTTTGTAAAGGAAGTCTAAAGTAGGTGTGAATCAAAGGGACTTCATAGCATTATATTTCTGTTTGATAGTGCTACAGCAGCAAACAGTAAAACCAGCAGATGGATGTAACTATCAATCTGATTTTCTGAGGTTGTAATCCAGAAAAATTAAACCATCAAACAAAGAGAAATTTTTTGTGAGATTTCTGTATATTTATAAACAGCTCTTAAATTAACAAAATTAACAGTTCAGATCAGGGATTTAATGCAACAGAAATATCCACATCAAAGTAATTCACTATGGTCTGGTCTGACTAATAGTGGGGAGCTGTGCATGCTTATGCAGCATCCACCTCGTCTGTTCATTTCTTAAACGAATTTAAATTCAGATTTCTTACTGGTATACTTGGACTAGCAGGGATGTGGTTTTTATTTCTTTAATTTATGTTAAGAAGGATCATTGCAACGCCCTTAATGTTTCTTGAGCATGCAGAAAACAGCACCATCACCTTTGCAAATTTACAAGGAGCGGCCCTGTTCAGTGTAAGGGAGTGAGCTCTTGAAGTGTGCCCGAAACGATGATGTAGCCCTGTGAACTGTCAGGGAGGGAGGGAGGGAGCCGTGGTGCTTTGCTGAGCATTTGTTTCCTCTCCACCTGCAGCATCCATCCTTCAGAGCAGAGGCTGCTCTCTTTCAGGTGAGGAAGGGGACTTGGCCACCTGCTTTAGCTGACACAGCACAATTAGCCCAGCTAATGAACTGTCACAGGATGACAAACTCGATATGTAATGGCCACAGCAATTGCTGAGGCTTTTCCAGCAGGCTATTTTCTAAAAGATCCTGGCTTTTGGTACATTCCTTGGCCGTGGGAATGAGATCTCCTGGCCAGACACTGACACCTGTCCTATGTAATGTGTCAGTCAACCCTTCTACCCTGGTGAAAGCAACGCCCTCCTCACAGGGCCAGGTTAGAGTTCAAACATCACAGCATCCCCTGAGTGCTGTGGGGGCTGTCAGCTCCCTGCTGGCTTTGACACCAGTGGCCAAAGGGGAGCGGGACGTGCCCCTGCTCTCCAGCTGCCAGCAAAGCCCAGCCGTGACCGTGGCCAAGCAAATCTGGGGTCAGGAAGGGCTTCCAGGAATGATGTGTAGCCCCTGATGGGCTGTGGATGTGTCGTACAGGTTTCTGAGCAGAATGTGGTGCCCTAATGTTGTGCTGATATGTAGGAAAGCCTTACTGCTCATGTCACGGGGATCTCACACTCAGCTCTTCAAAAAGGATTTTCAGAAAAGAGTATCTCTGATCGAGAGAAGAAAATATAACACGTTCTTCCAGCTAAAATTTCTATTAATCAAAATAAAAAAAGTTGTACTGATTAAACAAATGCATCAATATATTCCATTTTAATTTTTTTTTAGTTGCATATTAAGAAAAGGTTAGATTGTGATTTCCTTTAAATACAGAATTGTGAATTAAGGTATCTTTTCTCCATGTCGGAATAAAAAGTATGTTTTGCCAGAGGTTTGGGGTTTTGGCCTCCTCTTTTTGGGTAGCCATTTTTAAGCAAATAGACTTAATCTAAGTGCTGAAAAATATTAATGGCATATGCAGACATTTTAAAGAAATAAAAATCAAATCCTCCTTTGAAAATTGCACAGTGAAATCAGTGGAGATTAATTAATAAGAATTAATCTAGCTCAGGGAATAAGTATTCAAAAAGACTATCCCAATAACCTTAAGTTAAATAGATCTTGGCACAAAATTAATTTTTAATTTCCCAATAAATTTTATAATATTCTTGGTCCTGAATTGGAATGAACAATTAAAAAATATATATTTTTACCAAATAAATTTGAACTATTGAGGGGGATCAATTAAAACATTTTTGCATGATAAGAACAAAATATTTAATTATGTTTTTTTCTTTTCAGGACTTTTGTTCTTTTAAAAAAGTAAGTTGTTTGTGTGTAAATAATTCAAAAGGAAAAATGAAAATGTAGGTTTTAAAGTGCTCCTTTTATCTTCTGAATACAATTTCAAGAGGATTAATATTAAATTTTTAATATATATTTTGTTAAAACAACAACATTTTTGATCAGAATTTTTTAAGCTGTTATAGATTTCATGCCTGGATTTTACCAAATAAACCAATCAGGTCTGAGCTCTATTTTAGGGGTTTTATTTTTATTTATAGATTCTGTCAAAAAAAATTGACCATAAACTCACATTTTTTTGAAACATGACAATTATTTTAGGAACGTTGACCTCTGAGATAACAGGCCAAGTTTTCAGCTGATGTCAACCCATGTCACTTCACAAATGACAAAGCCTCTGACCCAGAGCTGATTAGGGCTTGGTATCCTGGAATTTCAAATAAATGTCATCTGGTTTTCTGATGAAACTACTTTATTCCTTGAGAGCTGGTTGTAATTCACATAAATATACACTCTGTCAAAAAAAAAAAGAGTGACTGATTTGGCAGAGAAGGGCTGTTACAGTAATAAATGTCACAGGCTTCATTCTCTGTGCCAAAGGAGAGGTGCAGTCAATGCCGCTGCAGAAGATCCCGGCCCGTGGCCCAGGGAGCCCCTGGCTGTGGTCTGGGGAGAGCCAGCAGGGCACAGGGAGCTGACTCTCCTGCTTTCAGGCTGACAAAAGACATTAAAACATAACTAAAATAAATTACTCCACTTCTGCTTCTAAGCAGTTGCTGCAGTTGTCACAGGCTTATTATGCAGTTGCAAAGAGTAGAGGAAAATATCCAGGAGCTTGTGTGTCAGCGTTGCTGGCTGGAAAATGTGAGGAATTCTGTACTTTCAGGCCACCTTTGTTTATGCTGGTGAGATTTCACTTTCTAACACTGAGATCCTACACTGAAATTGCTGTATTTCTCTTAGGTAAATCAAGCTTCTTAGTAAGCTCATTGCAGAATCAGGCTGCGAGAGGCTTCATTTATAAATGAGCATGTTTTTCCCCTGTGGAAGACTTTGTCAGCAGTTTTAAGGGTGCCTATAAACACAAAATGGATCTTTACCTAATGAGTTACCTTCCTCCTTGTCCTTTGTTTTCTGCATTGACTACCTAACTTTTAAAGAAGTTGTTTCCACCACCGGGTGAACAATTGTTATATCAGATTGATAAGCCATCCAACAGATATCTGAGATTTGTTACTTCTAAAGCTGATGTTGCCAGTTTTTACTTTTGAGAGGTCTGCCCCACTTTTACTGCCCTGAGCGACACCAGGGAAAGAAAAAGGAGCAGGGCAAATAAAATAAAAAAAACCTTTGATAGAAAATATGAGTATTCATGGACCTCTTATCACCAGTCTCAGTACCAAGAAACGATGGGTGTTCAAATGTGGACTTTTGAGTTTCCAGTGAACCCTAAATAAAGATTTTCATCAGTGGAGCTCTGTTCTGAACATCTGCAGTTTCCATATCCAGATGTGGGCAGAGCCAATTGTTTCCATTATATCCATTTCCTTTGTATTGAAGAACTTGACATTATCTTCTGCATTTGCATCTTCCCTGCTGTTGTTAGCAGGGTTCTGTGAGCCATGGATGCTGTGAATCATTAGCTGACCTACTTTTTATCAGCTTTTATCTGGTGCCTTCTGGCTTCTTTAGAATATGAGCTTTCCTCTATGTGTGCCTCTCTCACTCTTTCTCTCTGCTTAGTTTTCAAAGATGTTTTCCTCCAAAAGAGTGGGAACTAGAGGGACAACAACATCAAAGTCAGCATATATTTCTTCTTTGTTTTTCCATTTGTACTTGCCCTCAGGAAATGTTTTGAAATGAGGAGTTGATAATTATAAGAGATGTTATAAGGAAAATATCATAAGGTAAGTTACTTGGGAAATGGAAGTACTTTGTGGTTTTATTACTGCTTTCATGGAGAGAATTGCTGTACAGACCTAGGGCTCAGGTTGTGTTGGCTCTGTAGTCTTAGGGCTGATGGATACTTAGGCAGAGGTCAGTCTAGGTAAGTTGCTGATATCTGAAAAAGCTTCTGCTCTGCAATAAATAATTCTGTTGGTATAGTCTGTTAATATTGTTAGTAAAGCTCATGTGTCTCTGTCCAATGCATCCCATCACAAGAACTTGCTATCAGCATTTCTCTCACCTTTTTTAAACCTGTCACTCAGTATGAAAATTGCATTGTCAGATATCTGCCCAAGGCTGTATTTTTTCTGTGTCAACCAGAATGATTCAGCTATTTCAGGGAATGAATTTAGTAGAAAATATGTTTTCTCCTCCTTGAATATATACATTGAGACAGGCTAGGACTTATATATTTAAGTATGTACTAGAAACTTAGCTAAAGTGTTCCTCTGATGGTTGAGAAGTACTTTCTCCTGTCTTCATTAGAGAAAAAAATTGTTTAATTTTGTTGAATTATGACTCTAGTGGGGAAAATAAAATTGGTACATACTAGTGTTCAAGCAGACTACACAGACCTTGTTCCAGCCCAAGGCACCAGGAGCAGGGAACATGGTTCCTCTGCTTTATGTAATGTAAAATGAGGTGTCAGTGAGAGAAAATAATGGAAAGAGACTTGGTTATGTGGAAGACAATAAAGCCGAAAGCTGGTGAGAGAGAATAGTTGTACCTAGAAACCACAGATCAGAGAATCAGACAGGCAAAAGCAGGATAAACTAGAATGGAATAAGGCAGGAAGCTGAGAATGGAGAAAAGGGAGTAGAAAAACCAGAGTTTAAGCACAAGTCATGAAGAACCTGATCACAAACTTCAGCATAATTCACATTGAGTTGTTTTGATGCTGGATCAAGATCCTGGCGCACAGCTATGTCTTGTGTCGCACTCCTCATCCCCAGTGTAGCAACTTCCATGCTTGGTTACTCCTTGGCCACCTTTCCCTGGCAGCAGCTTCTGCCAAATGCAGTCTCCTGTGACATCCGTGCTCTGGCAGGGAGCTGAGCTGTCACAGCTGAGTCCCTGCCATCCTGGAGAGCCAGGCTGCCCCCGTGTCCCTGGCTGCTGCGGGCGTGGGGAGGGCAGCGGCCCCGGCAGCTGCAGCCTGTCCCCATCTGCGCTGCCCGGCCTCCAGAGGCACCAGCCCGGGCTGAGCCTGGCCAGGAGCAAGGAGAAGCCTTTGTGCTTAATTGAGCAATGCTCACTCCTCATCTGCTCTGGGGAAAAGGCTTGGCAGAAGCCTGCAGCAGGCTGGATGCGATGTCCCAGGCCACCCTAAGCTAGATCTCTTTAGACTTTATTTACTGTGCCTTGCTCAAAGCTTAGAGTGAGTCCAGGAGCCTTCACGTCCTCATGGGCTTTTCTTTGGCCCTCAGCACTGCTGTTACTGAATAACCAAGCAAAAGAAAGTCAAAATGAGGTTATGCTGGCCACTTTGGGGACAGCATTTCCTAACTCATGTGTGCTTGACTTTATAACCCCAAAGCCCCTGCAACACAGAGGGTTTTTCTGTGTTCTGTGCCTATAGCTAAAGTGGGCTCATATTGATAAACCTCCATAAAAACAGGGAACTGAGTTTAGAGAAGTCCTCTTGGGGCCTGTTTTTATAGTACATGTGCTACTTACAAGAAGACACTGTTGACTGAACAAAAAGTTTCATGAAGTATATAATTATCTTGGGTACATAATTAATATGACTGGAAACTTACTGCATAATGATGAACAGTTACAGTTCCCTTACTGCAAATATTTTAAAATGAATTTTTGTATTTTATCCATGAGCAGGATACTATGGTAAAAAATTAATCAATTAATTCTCAATTTGTGTTAATTAGGATATGAATAAACCAAAGATTGGCATATCATAAACACAATATATTTTAATTTTTCCCTGTAGCAAGGTTAGAAATCACTGGCATGCATTTACATTTGCTACAGTAAAGGCGGTTTTTTATTAGAGTTTTGGAGGGGATTTATTATTTTTGTTATTTATATTTCTGGCTAAAGATTTCAGTGTAGATCTGTTACAGTTTGTGCTACTCTGGAGACAAGCAGGGTTTTAAGAAACCAATCAACTATTTAGAAACTAGCAGCCCTCTGCATCTTTATCTCAAAACTACGTCTGTCTACAAAGCAGTGGTGTATAGTTAATTAAAATTTGATGATGTTTCAAACACCACTAGCTGCCAGAGAAACTTAATTCTTCCCTAGTAAGACTGATTCTATTAGGAGGAGAAAAGATGAAGAACTTGGAGGCAGACATTCTCCCAAGCAGATAT
The DNA here is from genome assembly GCA_013397815.1 of Aleadryas rufinucha. Classification (NCBI taxonomy): domain Eukaryota; kingdom Metazoa; phylum Chordata; class Aves; order Passeriformes; genus Aleadryas; species Aleadryas rufinucha. The sequence goes on from VZTH01002840.1 coordinate 1,689,957, forward strand.
GCTCCTGATAATTCAGTAACAAGATTTCTTCTCTATTAAAAGAAGAAAAAAAGAACAAGGCGGGGAGGAGGGAAGAGGGAAAGAGTCAGAGCAGCTGTATAAATAAAACTAACATTGGATTCAGGGGTGAGATTGCACCAATGCAGGCCAGCAGCTGCCTCCTCAGCTCACACACAGAACGTGGCACATGAGCACTGCTCTCACCTTTCTCCTCCAGGCAGGGACACCCTGCTCTTTGCAGTCAGTGCTGCATTGCTCCCTCTTCTCCACTGATGGATGCCCTTTGGCTGTGCTCATCTGGATGTTTTCTGGGCTCCTAAATTCCATATTCCCCTCATGGGTGCACATGTTATATTTGAAGAAGACCCTGCAGAATGTCACTACTGTGGGACTGAAGGCACTGTCCTCAAAGTTCAGCTCCTGGTAAGGGAGCGTGACTTGGCACTACTGCAGAGTGAACTGATCAAAAGGAAACCCTGACAAGCCTCACTGAGTATGAAAAAAAGAAAAATCCTTACAAGTCTGTCTTCAGGTAGTTTAGAAATGTGTATTCCAGAGGAGAGGCAGTGAAATGGGAGTCTAATTCTATGTTTATTTGCATACTCCAAAAGTTTGTAATAAACATCGATTAGCTCTTCTGGAAGAATAAAAGGCATAAAGTGTAAATCAGTCTTTCTAGAGGAACATGTTTTCATAAAACACCCTGAATTAAGCCCAAGATGAAAAATAGTCTTCAAAATGCTGCAGTAAGACCTATGGAAATGGCACAGGGAGAAGCTTCTTGTGCTGCAAAAAAGAAAAGTCTTGCATAGCTCTTACTTTAGCCTAAATTAGTTTATTAAAACATTTCCTTTGGTTATATTATTATTTAAATTATGCTTTTCATTTGTAAGAGATGTCCTATCACTGAATCTCAGGGCATTTCCCTGCATTAATGAAGTCTCAAGACCGCCTTAAAACTGATGTTTTGTCTTTCAGCAGGGATCCCTTCTTGCTGTGTTTGTGCATGTTATAGCATAACTGAGGGCATAATTTTTGGGCACCACACCAGCAGTACTGTACCACAAACCATTGTCATCAATAGCATCCACAAAAATGTTTTATAAATCACTCTGAGATAAATATTTTGGATTACCATTTTAACATTGAAGAAAGTGAATTACCTCCATCTCAGACAAGGAAAAATGTAAAATTTACACCAATGAGTAGACTTTTATCATGTAGAAATTGGTGCTGACTGAGAGATTAGTAGAAGATGTGTTGATGTGGCAAAAATTTGGAAAATCCCAGAAAAGAGATGCTGAAATACACCTAATCCCTAGACCTGGGAAGCTTCACCAGACATATGAAGGTTTTACCAATCTGAAATACAGGTGAAATAAATCGTGGCTCTGACATTGGCTGCCACCAAAGACTGGGAACTCACGAGCAGCTCATTGTTCTCATGAATGTCAGACTTCCCACTTCCCTTATCCTCTGTTTCATCTTATTGTCTTGTAGTTAACCCACATCATTTTTGTTTTGACACTTTATTCTTCTTCCACAAAATTATGTATTTCATAGCATGTTGATCAAACATTTACAGCAAAGATCTATTTTTTAGTCACACTAAGGTCGTCATTCTTTATGTTCCTTAGGAAAAAATAGTAAGAAATCAGGTGGGAAAAAATTTTCAGTTGTTAGTTCTGAAATTTGCCTCTTCTTCCTGCATTATTCTTCTTTTTATGACCATTCCTAATTTCATCTGCTGTCACCATGTTCTCCTTTCTGTCTCCCTGGAATTCATCTAAACAGCTCATTTTATCACTTCCTCCCTTCCCTTTGTCAGTGCAATACATTTACAATACATTTTTGACATATTCTAGTATATTTTGGTGTCCCATTTTTTACCATGATTGTCAGTCAAAAGGATGTCAAAGGGATATCAAAATCACTAAAGAAAGTCTCCCTAACCCAACTGAGAGTTTCTTGGGATGCCCTAAGAGTGACCAGAATGAGTGACCAATTCTAGTTTTAAAGCCATGTGAGCGTGCAGTTGTCCTCCAGTGATTTCAGATGAACCAGTTACATGTGAAAAATTAAATTATGTTACTATCACAAACTACTCTGATGTGTCAGAGCAGAACTCAATTAAGGGATAAGCAAGGAGAATGAGATGCTCACTTGAAGGAGAAAGGAAGTGTCTCTGCTGAGCTACCCCTCTGAGGGACTTGACAATGGCTGTAATTCCCATAAATACCTATTTTCTACCTGAGTTCTTATTCAGAATGTGTGTCTATCCAATCTTACATTGGCTACTATGCTAAAAGTTTCAATTAAATATGAAATCTTAAAATCAAGTAAGTATAAAAGTCATTTCTTGAATGATCTTCTCACTTTGTTGCTTGAGGCAAATATGTACATAAACTTAGAATGTCGGTTTTGGCTGATCTGATAAAATTAAAAATTTTTGAAAGTCTTTTCAAAAGACACTTTTCCCTTAATGTTAGTCATGCTCAGTAGAATTAAGTGAATAACCTTAAAACACATTTTGGAAAGATTAGAAATGATGGAGTCTGGCACTCTGAGTTGAATTCTGTATGAAAAATACAATGAGGTATTTTTTAATATTTTTAATCTTTGTGAAAAAGATTGTTATTTATTAGCCAAATGTTAAATAAATATCAAAGTTATTAAAGCTCTCTTTCTAAAATTGCTGTTCCTAAAAAATCAACACTTGAGAAATATCAAACTGTGAGACTCTGTGTTCCAGCTCACCTGTAGATACAGTTTCTTGTATAATTTTAGAGTGGATACCACAGACTGTCTAGAATAAAGAAACTTGGAGTTTGTGGTGTTCTCTAAAGCTCACAAGGTGACTGCTGATGGTATCTGGGATGAAGGCTCTGCTCTGCTGCCTTGCCTTGCCTGTTCAGTGAAGGGAAAGTTGATAAGAGTCAGTCCCTGACCCGCATCCATGGCCTTGAAAACGAGAGGCAGTGCTAGCTCTGCAGTATGAACACTCTAGAGGTGCAAAGAAAATTAAACATGTCAGTGATAAGGGCATAATTATCTTGTGGGGGAACCACTAGAAGAAGGAGAGGTCTGATTTTTGGGAAATGACAGCCCAGAAGAAATGCCAGGTTTATCTTACCCCCAGTGCTGTGTACATTCTTTATTAATGGCAGTGCATTTCCCTAATACTGCACATGACCACACTGATGCGTGTTCACAGCTTGTTCTCTTGTAAAGTTAATAGACAATATGTAGCATTAAATGAACCTTTCTTGTTCCTTAGTATACTTTTGCTTATAAAACAACCAAAAAATCAAATGTAATAGTTTTGGTGATTTCTTATAGGCTGCATCCAATACAAGATACCTATTATTACAAGGAAAAAACATTTGCTGTAGGAAAAGCTGACATGAAAAAAAAAGATCAAATAATGTCACCTGAAATGTGTGAGTTACATGCAAGGCCTTACAATCTAAGATTATCCATTTCTACCATCAAACTTCTTTATAGTCCAGTGTGCAGAGTACACCACCATGGATATTTACCCTTTGTGCTTGAAACAAATCATCTTGCACTCTAAAATAGTCGCATTAGCAGTTCTATTAAGCTACTAATGGTGGCTTAGCATGACACTGAACTGTTTTACTGCATGGTTCTGTGAAATTAATGTGTATTGGGCTGAGAGATGTTCATTGTGTAATATAAAAAAATATTGAAGTAGGTGAGGTAAAAAGAGAAATGCTGAAAAAGTAAAATGGGAGAACCTTTTTTTCGTTCATGAAAGTAACAAGCTCATCTAATTTTAAACAGCTGAGATGCTTAAGGAAGAGTAACAATGCCTTCTAATTTGGGCACCTGGGCTAGAAATAATGTAATAAATGAACCTTATTATTATTGATAATCGATACAACTTTGAGCAGCATGGCTCAGAAATGATCAGACCAATTATTTTCAATTAGATGTAATACAGAAAATATCATGAAAGAAGGAAGAAAGTATAACTAGGCAGCCTGGGAGACTTTGCTCATCTGTCATATTTTCAAACGGAATTATTACAGAATTACTTGCTTTTGTCCAATATGTGCTTTGAAGACTATTATTTTGAGTGGAAAAATAATTCTCCTGGGTGGAAACAAGCTTTAGAGAGCTGTCCATGCCAGTGTGGATTAGACAGGAGGTGTATACTGATTAAAACCCTTTTGGGAGCTGTCCTTGCTTCACACAGTCTGTGTATGGCTGATGTGATGGATCCCACCTTAGGCATCAAGGTTAGACTCCAGACAGGGATCAGAAACACAGAGATATTCACTCTGTGGCTGCACTGCTCATCCTAGAAGCCCTAAAAGGGTAATCCAGTGCAGTCCCTCCGGTACTTCTCCCTAGAATGCTGTGCCCAGACCTTCACATGGTTGACACACAGATATGAGCACACTCTTGAGTTTTATTCTCAACAGGCAGCCCTATCACACACACAAAACTGACTTCTCTGGTGCTCCCTCTGGAGCAAATACATGCTCTTTGATTTGAATGAAAAAAAATTAAAGATCTAAAGGTAAACATGAGGAGCATGGAGGAGCTTTGGAGGGCTGGAATCCTCCCAGGGGATTAAGTTGAGGACTGTTCTCTGTCTAAAAAATCAGAAATAAAATATAAATGACCTCTTTATGTGATATTTGGGCACTGAAGCCATGATTCTTGCAGGATGCATTGTAACACAGGGAGCTGGGATGATTTGAGGATGGTTGGGTTTCCCCAGGGTTAGGAATAATTGTCAAGTTCCAATGGACTCTAAAGCAATGCTCAGTCCTGCAGTTGTAGAGAGGCAAGCACTGAGAACAAGCAACACCCTTGATTTTGTTAACTAGTGCTGCACTTGAGAACTGACTTAATTCTAGATGTGTTTGATCTCGCCTCCAGCATCTTCAAAAACAGTTGACCTTTTTGTTGGCTTCTTACAGAGGAGAAGAGCCTCTGGATTCAGTTGGGCAGGTAAGCTGATGGCATTTAAAAAAAACCTCCATATTTCATAACCTAGAGTGTTTTGGTTTTTTTTTTAAGTCCAAACAAACATCTAATAGCAGCAACTTTTTTTGCTAAAAATAGGAGCTCCCTGCAGAAGAATTCTTCAAAGAACACTTCCTCTTGGTGTTTTAAGAGCAAGGTTGGGCTAATGAGGTGTGGATAGTAGGGGGCCAATGTTTGTGAATGGATGACCCTTACATAAGCATTGTAAACTTTGGATAAATGTTGGTAGGTTCTCACAAGTCACCCAAACAGACCTTTGGCCCAGTTCTGCAGTCTCTAATTCACTGAAACCAACAGCAGTTTCTCAAAAGTAAGGCTGGACCGTAAAAACTTGCCAATACAAACACAAGTCTTTCCTGTCTCAAAAGGGCTAGATTCCTGTATTCCAAGGTAAAAAACCTGAATTTCTCCAGTGGGGTGGTTGTGCAATGGAATGGTGTTCAAGGAATGAAAAAGGTTGTCAGACTCTGGCTGGTACCTGATGGTGGATGTTTATTGAAGCCATGAGTATCTCATAGGGAATGTTGAGATCATCTGTTACCATTCTGCCATTAATGTAATAAAAAAACCAATAGCTAAAAGTAATGTCTTATTGACATCTTATTTTCAAGATAAAAAATAGAGACAGACAGTGTGTGGGTGTTTGCATGTGTGAGAGATTGATCATTCAGACGTTCTGAAGTTCATATGATTTCCACAAAAATGTTACTCAGTCCGTGGCCTGTGGCCACTGCTGGACCATAAGACAGCAGAAGGGAAGAAGACAAAGTAATTACAGCCTGCTAACTGCTGGCTGCCCTAGCTCATTGATAAGTTGTAAGTGCAATGACTGTGTGACTGAAACATGGGTCAGCATGTAGGAATTAAAAACTCATGTTTTTTCCATTTATGTCCAAGGCCAACACAGTGTTATCTTCTAAAGTCAGAAATAAACTGCATTTGTAATGCATGAAAATGTCACACTGTAACAGTTCTGCTGTTGCTTGGTGTAGTTGTGTGAGTCCTACAGACAGGAATTTTTTTACCATTCAGGAAATCCTCTTCTATTAATACACTAAACAGAGAAATGAGAAATGCATTATTTATACAATGGTTTTAGATTAATTTGCAAGGAACCTTTTAAAATGAAGCTTATAAACTGTCACCACCTCCTCCAAAGAAGTGTTGCTCTATATTTATGTCCTCATAAATGAGAACAGACTTTGACAGAGGGAATCTGTGCCATTGAAGTGCTGAGAAATTGTCAGAATATTCTTGCTGATTCAGGCCCCTTGTAAAATGGCTTGCTGTCCCTATGCAAAACATTAGGCATAAAATATTAGTGCTCAAAATTTTAGTGTTTTCTAAACTATCTTTTAAACTGAAAAAGCCTCTCTAAAGTTTCTTGACTTGCCTGTGTGTGGGTATAATACACAACTCACCCAAAGGATACAGTTCTTTTGTGTGTGTGTATATTGTACCACTCTTCAGTGATGCACAGGACCACAGCCACCACTTTCAGCTGGCTCACTCTGGCAATCAGAAGCAGCACAGCATTACAATCTACACCCCTTTTACAGAAATTATCTTTTTCCCATGTTCTCATTTTTCTCCTTGCATAGATTGCTGTTGTAGCATTTCCTATCCTCAGCGGAATTTTCATGAGACTAAGCTGAATTTTTATCTTAGCTGTGCAAGTGATTTTACTGGGTATCCTCCTGATTTCTATTTCTGGACCAACAGAGCTGTAAGCTACTTAGATAACTGTTGGAGAAGTAAGGATCACTGTCTTGTGACAGTGCTGGATAGGGCTGAAAGTGATGTTTCCTCTTTCATAGCATAGCATCCAGTTTGTCATCTCATTGTGAAAGTTTCAGGTATTTTCCTACAGCAAGGGTGAAAGAAAAATAAACATGGTGGGAAACGGAGCAGTGGAAAAAAGGAAATGTGAAATCAGATAACTTTTAACACGTTAAACAAAATATACTTAATTTGAACTAAAAAAAGCCTTCTAATGTTTTTATTGCGCCTGAAAAAAACCACTGTATTTAATAGAACATTTTGCAGACTGAGAAAAGATCCTTTCACTTTTTGTTGTGTAACACTGATTTCTGTAAAGAAAAGAATTTTATTCATTGTAATACTCCAGATGCTTAGAAATCAATATCCAGTGATTCACTTACTTCCTATCCATCTAGAACAAAGCAGATATACAGCAGCTGAATTTCTATGACTAAAGAAAAATAGATTTGACAGTCTTCAGGGATATAAACTTGTATATATAAATATCTAGAGAGCATAAAATGGCCTCTGATATTATTCATCATGCACGTTGCTGTGTGAGGTGAGTATTACAGTGTTGCTTTGGATAATCTAATCCAAGGGATTATGAAAAGAAAAACCCAGAATTTGAACCAACATAAATGAGGCAATTGGCTGTGAATTTGTGGGTTAAACTCACTAGTCTCGTCTAAGACATTTACCCTTACTCATTGTTCCTTTGAATTTAAATGTCACTGATAATCAGGTAACTTTCTTATTTTAAATAAGTGGACAAGGGATCTTTAGATCTATAGTACAAAAATGCAGTCAGAATTGCAGTTATTCATGTACATTTTTCTATACTGCTTCTTTGCATGTTCATGGGTAGTAAATTATATACCAGCTCTTGGCAGAAACAGCTTTACCTGCTCTCTTCTCAGTTTATATCCTGATGCTTTTTTATTTTGCCCTCCCACCAAATCTTTGCTTTAAATATTATCCTACATGCAGATGGAGAAGTAGATAACTCTGTTATAAGGGGCACATACATGGTAGGATGCAGTGAGAGAAGAGTGTAAGCTGGCACTTGTTCAAAGCTATAAAATGGCAGTGTGCTTTTCTCAGTACACCTGATGTTGTGAATTTAAGATATTGTTGACATATTGTCAGCCTGAGTTTTGAATTTGATTGAAAATACATCAGAAAAACTTACTTGCTACATATGGTGGATACTGACTTCCAGTTAGTCTGGAATTAGTCTTACAGATTAAGAACTGAGATCAGTATAAATAATGATCTTTATCTGTTGATCATCCTGTATTTCTGCTGCTCCATTTCATATCTTGTAACCAGCACCCAACAGTTGTGGTCAAAGGTACTGGTCAACATCAGGCCAAAAAATTACATCAGAAGAAGCTGATAGTCAAAATATTAGGTAGCTGTACCTGTGTGTATGACACACCTATTCTTAGCAAACTGTGGAATAGTTTTCATTTCCAGACATTGGAACTATGTGAAATATGTTAAATGAAATGCTATAGGCTGTACACCTCCCTTCTGCATGCAAGTGATTTTGTTCTCAAAGTTGTGCAATCTGGTATTTCAGAGCTATGTTTATCTCCAAAATTAATAGCAGGTAAGTTTGTTCCCTTGGTGGCAGATGGTTAGCTAGCATCCATGGGGTTTTTTTATTATAATTAGTTGCTTCTCATAAAATCTGCTTTTTCCTAGTCTCAATCTATTTGGTCTTTTAATATTAATATGAAGATCTTATAATATTGTTCCGTCCAGCAAAGTGTTTTGCTCTCCTTTGCCACATACCAGGATATATCCATTTACAGAAAGAGAAAATTGCTTTCATGTTTCCTGGTTTACGTTGTAGGTTTCTGAATTACTTAAATATATCCTAAAATGAAATGTCACCATATATCTGTGTTGTGTCTTATCTGCATTCAGGAAGGCTGAAATTATTTATGGTTTAAGGCATCTGTGCTAAGCTATATTGAGAGCAAGCAGTGAGTGGAGGCAAAATATTGTAAAATATGAGTGGCACCACCTCTGAGTGGCATGGCTTGGTCTGGCTGTAGTGTAAATCACCTCTTGGATACCAGGATGGGCTGTTTTCTTTTTTTGTTGATTTTAAACTTGGACTTTCAGGCAGGAATTGATATTAAACCTTAATCCAATCTTCAGCATTTTAAGCAAATTGACTTCTGGGGGAAATGTATATGAGCAAGTACTTATGTATGCATAAGTATCAAATTTAATCTATGCAGGATAGGGGCTTTGCAATGAAACTTTGTTCTAGCTGAACCCATTCTCTTATTCCTTGTACAGAACCAAGCCCTCGCCTTCCCTCTGATGAAACTCTAGCTAAAGGGCCTGGAATGTCCTGGATCTGTGTGGGGAGGTGGGCAGCCAGCCAGCTCCTGCCTCTGAGACTCCACTGAGACCACAGCAGAGCAGTGCTTCTGATGTAATGTAAATACATAAAGTTAACAAAAATTTATGTCTGATGTTTGGATTTTAATCATTCATGATTTAATATAATCAGATATACACTATGTTAATTAGATCAGATTCCAGACATACGCATCCCTAAAGAGAAATGCGGATATGACAAAGAATTTGGGATGTTTACCAAACAGTTTTTTGCATTTCAGAGTGAAATCTGTGTGATTTTGGGGAAAAAAAATTCCACTAACAAAGCTGGCAACAGGTTATAGTCAAGTAATATCTGAGTTATACAAAATACAAGCTCAACAAAGAGCCTTGAGTATTGATTATCCAGCTTAAAAGTCAGCTGGAAACAAGGTAAGAAACACACTGTTTTATTTCTAGATACCAAATGTTTTAATCAGACACCATAACTGTGTTACAATTACTTTGAATTTTACTTATCTTACAGTTAAGATTGGTGTCTAGAGTACAAAGAAATTATGATTCCTCTAAGGTTAGAGCAAACAGAATATAAAAATCTGCAGGCAGGTTACTGTCTCCAAAACAGTGTTGGTTGTCTCTAGCGCTCTGTAATAAGTTCTCTTGCCTTTATTTTCACCTGTGTTTAAAAAACAATCCTCTAATAAGTGAGAAGGAATAAATTAAAAACATAATTAGAAGCTGTACTCTGTAAGTTGCTTTATGTGTCCCAAAGCAGGCAGTCAGTGGTCCAGTTCTGGAGAGTGTTGTCATTTGTTGCTCACTTTGTGATACAGTTTTAAATGACATAATTTGAATGAATCATACCTATGAAATGAGAAAGTTTTGTTCTTTCCTTGAAGAATCTCCAAAGCAAGAACTGAAGAATACTGTCCCTAAGGGCATCAAAAGTAAAATTTTGTTGCTTTATAAATGAATAGTCTTACTGCTTATGCACTTTGGTAGTAAACCAGCCCTCTGTATCCATGTCACTATAATCCGTTTTTCTCTCCACATCTCAGAAGACTGATTTTTCTTGGATTTTATTAAATACTCTTAAAACACCTTGTTTCCTTCCAGCTAAATCAGATACTGGCTGATCCCAGTCCTCTACTTAATCTTAAGTTAAACTTAACATGTCTTTTTGTCCTGCTTGTGTTAAAGATTCTATTCTTTAGCTCAACCTTTACTATTGTAATGTGTCTTTATTGCAGAGTCCTGCTGCTTTGCTATACAATGTACCAGATCTAAGATCTAATGGACTTGTCTTCTGAGAATATAATTCAATACATTCCCATACTGGCGATAAATTCGTAGGCAATTTTCTTTCTTTTGCCATCCTCTTCATATGAAAAAAGTCATTAATGCAGCAGCTCTCTGTGGCTAGTCACTGTAGTGGTGAGATTTTTGCATTTTTCTGCATAGAATCAAAGCCAGTCTATTACAGGACTGGGAAAAGGCATAAATGACAGCACTTAGCATTCAGAGTCTTAATATTCCTTGAAACCACAATCTTGGCTATGATGAAGTCAACAGCAAAGCCACTGTTGATGGGATCTGAACCTGGATTTGATGACTGAGATGCAAAGGAAGAACTTGGCCCTGACCATGAGTGAAGGAATTAGCTAATAGAAGAAAAAAATATATTACTTGCTTTTTGAAGAATAAGAACTTTGCTTCTCATAGTGAACACAGTGTCACAGAGTAGGAGGACAAGAGGAAGCTCTTGATATGAGCACTTTGAGAAAATTCTGATATTCATGTTGCTTGTGTATATTCAGTAGATGAAAGTTTGAAAAATTAAGCTATTTTAATTGGCTAGATGTTAAGACTGAGTTCTGACTTATTTCCTGTCCCCATGAATTTCCAAAATAAGCATTCCTGTTGGTTTTAAAAATAAATTTGATTTCCAAATTGTAAGCTCTTATTAGAAGAACTTTCATTGATTTCAATGTTATGAACCTATTATATACTTCTAATATAACATACATAGAAGTACAAACACTGGTTGAAATTTATTACCAATTGACAGCTGGCCTGGTTTTAGCTGGGATAGAGTTCATTTTCTTCATGTCTAGTACAGTGCTGTGATTTGGATTGAGTGATTTGGATTGAGCATGAGGATAATATTGATAACACACTGATGTTCAGTTGTTGCTGAGCAGGGCTTGCTCTCAGTCAAGGACTTTTCAGTTCCCGTGTTCTGGCAGGGAAGCCAGGGGAGAGCACGGCCAGGGGAGAGCACAGCCAGGACAGCTGACCCAGACTGGCCAAAGGGGGGTTCCAGACCATGGAATATCATGACCAGTACATAAACTGGGGGAGTTGGCTGGGGGCCAGAGACTGCTAATTGGGTGCAGGCTGCGCTTCATTCAGTGGGTGCTGAGCAGTTGTGTCATGTACCACTTCTCTCTTGGGCTTTATTCCTCTCCCTCCTTTTTATTATTATTAGTGATAATACTATTAGTATATTTTATTTTGTTTCAATTATTAAACTGTTCTTACCTCAACCCATGAGATCTTTACCTGTTCTTTCTGGTTCCCTCCCCACGGGGCAGCAGAGGTGGGGGAGTGAGTTCAGCGCCCGGTGCTTCGCTGCCTCCTGGGATTAAACCTTGACAATGGCACATTAATTAGCTGGAAAGTCACTTTATTTTCTCTAATCTAGCTATCAAATGTCTCTCCCCCACAAGTACTCCTGAAATGCCAACCTTCTGCCAAGCTGTTTCTTATGCTTGTTGTATTTCTGGCATTCTATCTTCCACGTAGGAGGAAAAATATTGTCCTAATCAGCACACTTCATGGATCCTGTAAATAATATTAGAGCAAAGCTTGCAGTCTGGTCAGACTTAGATTTTTTGTTTCTTCTTTTTTCATTGAATTTCTTCTACTTTGTTACGTTCAGTTTTAGGAAGGAGGCAAAGGGGATTAATTTCACCTCAAAGCTTTACTATGCATGTTTCTAAAGCATGTCATCCATATGACAGAACCAGACAGTTCTCTTGAGAAATATCTCTATAATCAGAACTGGTCGAGCATTCTTCCAGTTCCAGTAATGTAGTGGTCAGAGTAGATTTTCATGGAATTTGTGCAGGATTTGTACCCTTTTAAAAAATGCAAAGAAGAAATAATTTTGCCTTTATGAAATTCTAGTATTGAATTATTTACCATGGCTTCTTTGGCTTCAAATTTAGCAGAGAATAGACAATATAGGAACTAAGAACATTTATAAATGTATTATGAGCTCATCATCTGGACACTGGGAGGACAGAAAATTAGAAATATTCAGTGTAAACCTAATTTAATTGGATTTAACTAAGAATGCTATCAGCTCATATTTCTAATGCACAAGATGAATTAAAACCAAATAAAAAGTTTTAATAACATATGAAAATGAAAAATATAGTTGTTGGTCCCTGTCTGATGGAAAGTAATGGGAAACATAGCAAAAATATACCTTTTTGAAATTAATTAAAATCTAAGGGGTTATAATGGAGAAACTAAAGGAGAGACTTCTATTCCTTAAATCATGATTCATAAGCTCTGTTTTCTGCAACAGGAATTAAATCTAGATCATAAATTCAACATGGTAGTACAAGTCTATATGTCTTTTTTCTTGGAGTGAGCAGAAATTAGAGGCAGTATTTTAATTTTTTTTCCCTTTCTCCAAGGGAAAGATTTATGCTATGATAAAGATTTTGAAGCCTTCCAAGTGGGGTGTATCTATATTCTTGTGATAAAATGCAATTAGTAGAGCTAAACTTAGTTCTCTTCCCTCTAGTAGCAGAAAATGAGTTTAGCTCTATCTGCAGTGGGAGAGGCAAGCAGCTGCTGTGCTGAAACCATTGCCAAAGCAGTCAGACGTGTGGCATTATTTTTTAATGTAAGGTATCAAGAGCTTTGCTTACCTGGCCTGAAATATGAGTGCTTTACTATTAAAACCAGCCAGATAAATGTGATAGTATTGTAGAAAATTTCAGCTTTGGGAGGATAACACTGAACAAAAGAAAACTGTCTCATGAAATCCATGAAAGGGTTTTACTGAAACTGCAAAGTATGGATTCAGGTGTCTCCAAATTTTGTCAGACAGGTGCCTTCTGTGTAGTCAATGGTGGGCTAGTCAGGGTCTCCAAGAAGTGTTCTGGCTTCTCTTGCTGACCTGTCCTGTGGTTTTGCCCTGGCTGTGATGTCCAAAGAAGGTGCAGAGCAGGTGTGGAACACAGGACAGGGGAGAGGACAAAAGGCATTTTAAGTATATTCCCATACAGCACATCTAGAGATGCTTAAACTGCATGTTTGGCATAAGTGGGGAATTCAAAGGGGAGAAAAAGGAAAGTTTAGGTGCTTAAAATGGTTCATCTGCAGTAAAAATTACCTTTTTTATAATGCACACTTATTTGATGAAAAGCATTCACCAGTCACAAAAAAAAAAAAAAAAAAAAAAAAAAAAAAAGAAAAAGAAAAAGAATAAAAAAAAAAGTGGAAACCCATATTTTCCATAAAGTCAGATTCCATGAAAACTTTCTTATCAAAATTTTTACCATGTGCTCTTTGATTTGGCTCACAATGACACATGAAGCTGTTATTGACCAGACTTTTGAAATGTTCTTTTTTTAAGCATTCATTTACTTAGCTACTGGCACACTCTTCCAAGAAAGTCTTTCTGGGGATTTTTCCATTCTTGCCTAAGTAAAATTAATAATAAATAAATAAAGCTTGTAAAATAAAACAACCAAACTGAATCCAGAAGACATCCAAACTGAAGATGTCAGAACCTGTTTGCTTTTAACCAGATCCTTGAAGTCTGCAGAAGATAAATACTCTAATTCTTTGCAATTCTGATGTTCAAATCATATAGCCAAAGCTTCTGCTTTAAATTTGCTTGGAACAATAACAGTATTTCAATATAGCATCAAGGTTACTTTAAACAGCAGAAAGCTTGGTTGCCTCACTTCTGCATAATTACAAACACCAGGAAGAAATTTAAGGAAACAAAACACTAATACAAATCAATATCTATTTTCCACTGCAGATTACACTGTCAAAAAAATCTGCACTGCTGCAGAAAGCAACCACAAAAAAAAAAAAAAGGTCAAACAATTCCAAAAACTATTTTCATGTTGTTTGGGAAGTAATGCTTCATCTTCTATGGTTGATTGATCTGTGATCTTCAAAATGGCACTGTTTGAAATGTGAATGCTATTCTCTATTTTCTGAGTATTGTGACTGAGGTACTCACTACCTTTGGACTCTTGGGAAGTCAGTGAAAGAGCAGCGTTTGTCCTAAATGCTTCCAAATTACAGTTAATTAATACACTTATTCTTGAAAATCAACACAGAAAATACGGTTACATGAGAGAGGAAATTTAACGTCATCTCTTGAAACTTTGCTATTTATTCATCTGTGCAGAAATTTTGTACTTCGAGGTAATATCAATAATCACCATTAGAAACTGGACTTTATCCCCTGCTCAAAAGAGCCCTGGGTAGTCAGTACAGGTGCTTAATGGAGGACTAAACACTACAAGGGAACTGAGAAAGGATGTCTGGGACTGATAAAAAAGTCTGGAAATGTCAAATATTTAGAGAAAAAGAATATCCTGGCTGCTTCCTGAGAGGCCTGGAGCCTACAGGCCTTGGAGTGAAGGTGGGGCTGTGAGCAGGGCACAGACCCCAAAGGGGAGATATCTACAGGAAAGGGGATTTTTTGAAGGAAACAACATGCATTTATGTCCTCAACATGTGAGCTCTGTGTTCCCAAACACTTTTTGGAAATGAGCAAGTTTACAGATTAACCTCCCAAGTGTTTCCTCATGCCTCCTCCCCTCCTCTGCCCACCAAATCCATAGAATGCGACTACTTTAAGGTTTCTGAGCAAAGAGTTCTGGTACAAATTCAGTGTTTAGTATTTTACCCTCTACCCTTCAAATCCTGGTACAGGCACCTCATCCAGCAGCTCTTTTAAATATATCCACAATGTTTCTGCCAATCTCTGTGTCTCTGAGACAATGGAACAGAACTGCACAAAAATTAAACACATTCCTTCAATCATTCAGTCGTGTGGGGGACCAACAGTGACAACAGTAAATACCTATTTTACAAGGGTTTGGAGTGACAAATACCTTTAAAAAGACCTTTCCTAATGCGTCTCTTCAGGGAACATTATTGCCTGCATGAAAACATGTTTCTGGTTCATTACTGATATTTATGCACAATACCAAATTAAACAACCGTTTATTTTAATTCAGTGCATTTCTGGTTTCCTCAAGTTAGCTCTATGATTCATTGTAGACATAAAACATTAATAGGCATCTAATTAAACATATAATTCATCGAGATTAATTGTGGGAATTAATCTCAGTAAAAGTCTGTGTCCCAAAGTAAGATCTTTTCCTACTGAAAATATACACCATGAAAAATGGTACAATATATCTTCTTGTATCATAAAATCAGACAAAAGTAAAACATGGTAATTGTTTGTTGTAGCGAGACATAGTAGAGAAATGAGAGGATTAAGCACAGAAAAGAACATATCTTAACAACTGTTTGAACTCATGACTGGTTAATATTAGACTGGGATTAAAAAAATAGATCTAATCATGTCCCATCTACACACTCGAGGAAAACTTCTGCGTTATACGAAATCCTTAGACCAGAGAAATGGAAGGTTTGTTGAAGGGCAGGTGAGTGTAAATGGAATGGAACAGGACTGTCTTTCGAGATGTTTCGTGTCCTGGCCAAATAAGCTTGTCATTGACCACACTCATGCTGCAGCTGACAGGGTTCTGATTAGCCAGACAAAGCTGATCCATTTGCCAGTGGATGTATTTACGTTTCTCAATTTTTGCTGCTTCTATTTTTGTCAGTACTTTTGTTCCTTTCTGATACAGGAGCTCTTTGTAGATGAAAAATTTTTCTGCAGTAGCAACTCATGGTGTGACCTTAAAGGACTTTTAAAGTGTTTTATTGCATTCCTAAAAGGGTATTCTAGGTTAGCCAATGTTTAGACTTGCCATAGGTCAACTTGTATTGGTATTTGGAAACCATTTACAGAAGTCCAGGGCAGTGGTTTTCATACAAGGTGTAGAGATCATTTCACTCCACACCTTGTGCACTGTTGCCAAGGTGGTAATTCTGTAGTTGTGCACAATAGTACTCCAGAAAGGCGACTGAAAAGTGAAATAACTGCTTGAAGTAGCAGTGGGACATTTAAAAACTCAAAGTGCAACTGCTGGCGCTGGAATTTGTCAGGAAGTTTAACCATGCCTTTATCCTGTGCATCTGATAACCTCAGCTGCTGCTGATCTTTTGTGCCTCACCCCAGGTCTAAGAGCAACTTATCAAATTGAGCATTTCCCTACTTTTTATGCTGGTGACTGTTACAGCTCTGAGGTCAAGCATTTTGAAGCTGAATTTGGTCACCGCTTTTCAAATGTCAGCACTTTGAAATTATTTTCCTCTCTTCCTTCCCTACATAATAAGAGGAAAAATGGCAGCTCTACTCACAAGGTCACATGAGAAGCTGGACCAGGTTGTATTTAGTTTTTGACCTACTCATCACTTAAGCCTAGATATGAGTTCTCAAAAAACAAAAAAATCTTGTCTGTCTAATTCTTATCTGGAAAAAGTATCTTGAGTTCCGCTTAAAGAATTTGCTTGGAAAATGTTGGAGAGATTTTAGATTATAGATCAAAAGCATATAGATATAACAATTCTTGTAGTGATTTCAACTTTTTTATTTACCTTATAAGGGAGACATTATATTTAGATCTGGATCATTACAAAGCAAAGAAATTATGACAGGTTTACCTGGAAAAAAAGGTGGGTTTGGGGATGACATGTTGAGAAAGAATTTTAGAAAGTAAATAATGAAAATAAATAATGTGATCTGGTAAGGAGGATCAAGGCAAAAGTTAGGAGAAGTAATCAGTAAATTACAAGATTGACAGTGGCTTTTTCTGACTTAAAATCCTATGAGTAAGTGCTGCGGTGCGTCAGCCCATTTTGGGCTGTACATCAGAGAGGACATCTAGTGGGTGGATTTCCCCGCCTTGGGCTCTGCCTCCGAGGGCAAATCCGAGGAGGAGACATGGGTTTTCCCTCTCCACCCACTGGGTGCCACTCCAAGGCTCATCTCCTCCCTGATTCCAGAACCCTCTTAGCCCCTAAGTCACTCATTGGCNAAGTTTTTGGCTTCTTAAAAAAATAGAAGGCTGAATAGAGTAGAGAAGAGAAAGTCTGTATGCAACTCACTTATGAACTGTACAGCAAAAGATGAAGACACTATAGAATGAATTTTTTTTGTTATGAAAAAAGAGTATAAATTTGACAATTAATATTAAGTGGGGAATTGAGCCTGAGATATCTTAGTTAGGTATTTGACTATAGCAATGAGTGTTAGGTGAAGAATGGAGTCACAAAGGGGTGGAGCTGATTGTTTAAAGTCCATTTGCAAGTTGATACAAAAACATAGAAACAGCTGTGCTGTGTCCAGTGAAGCAGGTTTGCCATGTGATTGGCGTGGTCCCTGGCATTTACAGGGTTAGGCACCCAGGTCTGCTGTTCCCTGGTCACTTCAGCAGGTCCCCTCATCTTGGATAGTCACGTGCTCAGGATTGTGGGACTGCTTGATGCCTTAACCAAAAGAGTAGTCTTATGGGTATTTTCCTGAGTTTTTATACCATTTTTATGTTAATGATGTTCTTAACTGTCACATTAAAACAGTGAGGCACTTCTGCAAATGAATTATTCCTTCCTGAAAGCAGCATACAGCACTCCTCAAACAAGGTAATAAAGCTCTGTTGAGATATAATCCTCTTCTATAAGACATTGCTTGCTCTTTCTGGAATCATTAAAAATCAACCACCAAATCAATGAGTCTCATTAGAAATCTGTCTTTTTGCTTAATGCTATTGATTTAATCTGTTTTAGAAATCCCTATTAACCATTAGTTAATTAAACACATGACAGTTATATAGATTAGGTAAACCTGACTGCTATCTCAGGAAGCTCAGAATAGATTAAGTGATTATCATGTAAGATTCTTTTAATTAAAAGACACAGTTTAGATATCTCATACCCTCTAAAGCTTATATAATAAAGTCTTCAACCAACAGTAATTATATGTTGGTAATACATGTATTGATACACAAAAAAATAAATAAGTGCCTGATAGGTTAGAAATCAGTTTGTGCAGTTGATATGGTGTGTGACCTGCATAAAAGAGAAAGGCAATGATTTCCTGAAGAAATGTATTTCTATGGGACAAATGCACAATTCCTGAGGCTTGCAATCAGGTTCCAAGAGGTCAATAGTGAGCAGTAATAAGTGATGGAGCCAATGCAGCCTTGGACTCCTCTGAACCCTGCAACATCTGCCAGCATTGTCTGTGAGGATCCTGGTACCCAGAGCCTCTTCTCTTGACTCAGTCTCCAATTCTTTAAATGCTGGTTTATGTGCTTGTCTCTTAGAAAGGAAAGCAAGAACTGAGGAAAATGTTTCTTGCTCTCATCTCTCCCTTTCTGACACTTCAGTCACTTAATAGTTGGAAATGGCTCCTTGTATTGAAAAAACCAGGGATTAGGACTAGGCCGTCCATAAATCCCATTCCACCACCTATTCTGAGATGAGGGAAAATTTCTAGTAAAAAGTAGCTGTATTTCAGTGATTTTTCAGGATAAGAATTTAAGTTATACCAAACTTAGGACAGAATAGATTTTCTCTGGGATATAAACCTGTCTTCTAAACAAATCATGCTTTGAAAATTTAGTAATGCTCTTTAAAAACTTGTTTATTCCTCAGATTTTAGTCTGTCTTTTTAGAAAAAGGGATCTGAATTTTTGCCTTTGTAACATTCAAAGATTAAAAAGAAGCCCTTTCTAAACCATTGTCCCATTGTTTAATTCATACTTGAAGAGATTTTAAAACAGAGGAAGAAAAATGACAGTACTGGCTTATTTGTGTTTACCACATAATTGTACTGAATTGTTGATGGTTCCCTGTGAAATCCAGCTGAATGAAATGCCCTGAAATAGTAGTGTTTGCTCTAAATAGGTTTAATTTTGTGTTTCTTGTTCACTAATAATTTGAAAAGAAGACACTTTTTTGTGTGGTAGGCTTCCTTAGCTCTAAATGCTCTTTCTCTTCTTTTGTTCTTTTCAAATGAAACAGTCTGTGCTTCCATTGCAGAACACAGTGTACTGAGAAGCACTGTTGGAAATTAATTAATTGAATAATTTCTAAATCTGTTGTTTAGGTTCAGTCTATGAAAAGACTTGGGTGCTGTAATGCTCAGCACCTAAGCTGATATTTAAACGCGTTTTTAAATCCAGTTCCCTTTCAGCCAAATTAGGCTGAAAAGCTTTCCCTCTTCCCTCATGAACTGCTTCTAGTGACTCTCTTTTCAAGGTTTTCTTCCTTCACATCGCAATCATTTTAAGTGTAATTATACTATATTACTATTATACTGAAATTAAAAATGCTACTTTATTGTTGTTCCATATGCTTTCCTGAAACATCTCGTTTCTTTTACTGTTAAAAGGACCATCTGACATATATATTTCTGTGGGAATGGCAGATACAGGGGTTTATGGCTTGTGTAACTTGCATAAAATGTTGCCAACACAGTTTTAAATGTGCACACTCCCTCCCCATCTCTGCCTATACATACATAGATATAGACAAATATATACGTGTGTGTGTGTGTGTGTGTGTGTGTGTGACCTATTCCTGGTTTGCAGGTTTGTGGATTCTTTGAAATTGAAAAGTCCAGGGTCTCAGCAATCATTGCTGTAATTGTGCAAACACTGCCAGTATGTGTTCTAGCTGCTGGTGTTATTTCAGTGAATAACTACTGTTGTGCTACAGCCAGAACTTGTACTGGCATTTCCTGGATAAAAGAGTTTGTGCTGAATTTTAGATGTCCATGTTCACATGCCTACATCTAAGGCAATCATCACAGCTCCTGTCAGAGGGGTAGAGTAGAAGTGGGCATTTCCAGGGATGTTTTATCTCATCTAAAGATGGATTACTAAAGTAGATCAGAAAAAAAATATGTTTTAGAAGTGCTTTTTCTTTCCATTATCTAAAAAGGGAGACTATATATAGATCAGACATAGATGGTTACATCACAGAAGTCTAAAGTTAGGTGATATGAATCCCACGCTAAAATTTGGTGTCTGCACATTTTTAAGACTAATTTTAAGAAGTTCTTTTATAAAGAACACTTTGAAGTGGACTGGACCACAGATACCTATATCGCTTTTACTTTTTGCTGGGAATTACTGACAGATTTGATTCTACAGCGTGGCTCTTGCCCATACAAGGAACTTATCAGCAGCCATGAAAAAATAAAAAGTCCTTTTTTTGCCCCTATTAATTTAAGCAGTCAACTAGAAAACGAGATTTTAGAAATAAAACCAAGATATAAAAAGATATAAGCCAAGTCTGCATTAAGGAAAGATATCTGAAATTTGACATAATTTCAGTGCCTGTATGATATGAAAATCTACTTCTGATCATAACCTTACAAAGCGGTTAATCCTTTGGGGCTATATAAGATGTAGAGGACCTCTTCATATTAATAGAAAACATCAAAGAAAAGAAATACTTCTGATTGGCAGGAATGCCACATCATTAAGATATTTGTTACAGGCTTTCAAAATTCACTCTCTTGCATGGCTCAATTCCAAACTATACGTATATATACATTTTTTTTCCCTCCCCTACAAGTAACTAAGATAATGTCTGGCTCTACTGAAATCTCTGAGTCTCAAGCAGGGAGGTTTTTATCTGCCTGAAGTGGTACAAAAGCACTAAAGGCTGGTGTCCTAATTTAAGTTGTGCTAACCAGGAGGCTCAAGAGGAGACTGGCATTGTGGGCTTTCTAGACCAGTCAGTGCCAGTGTGTGAGATAATGCAAGAAAACCTGTCCCTCCCAACCAGACCCTATGGTTTGTTCTAGAAACTGGGCATTTTGAAGTACAGAAGTTATTCCAGATAGTTTAAAGTTTCCCATGATTTGTTAACTGGCATCTAGGAAATGTGGAAAAAAAAACCTGAGAGTCTTTGATTTGTCTTACTATGAAATCGAAGTACAGATTAAAGTTATATTCAATGTTTGCTCAAAGATCTCGAGATGAGCGTCCTTTTGATTCTGAAAGTAAAATTAATGCCTAAGAAAACCACACCATGACCTTTAGGTTTCTCTTCCATTATTGAGCCTGTCAAGCGAGGCTTAGCAGGGAGTAAACTTGATTATGGAGAAAATTTCTTTTTCAATATACCAACAATAATGTGTTAACTGCTGCTGGATAAGGCTTTGCTTCAGGTGGGAGGGGTTGGTGTCCTCATGACAGACCCATAAATGTGGAAGTTGATGCACTGGACTTTGGTCTGACAGAAGTGAGAAACAAGCGCTCAGTTGCTGGAGCTGAGAGCCCTTGGACACACTTCAGTCTTGGGCTTCAGCGTTATAAGAGTGACTGAGAAATTTTAGATATTACTTAAGTAGAATGTAAGGTCACATGTTATGTGTTTTACATTCAAAGAGTAACACATAAAACAGGTAACACATAAAACAGGTGCCCACTCCTATTTCTTCCAGATGGGACCATAAATGCAGTGCTAATAAAACCTATATTTCAGGGGAGGTTTAGATGTGGTATTAGGAAATATTTCTTCATCGAAAGGATGGCCAAGCATTGGAACAGGGTGCCCAAGGAAGTAGTCCTGTCATCATGCCTGGAAGTGTTCAAAAATCTGTAAATATCATGCTTAGGAACACAGTTTAGAGGTGGACTTGGCAGTGTTGGGTTGGACCCAATGATCTTAGAGGCCTTTTCCAACCTTAATGATTCAATGATTCTATATTCTCTCATTCTGACTTGCTTAAAACTGAATTCCTCTCACCCCTACCCAACAGTAATAAAATTGTTAGGGGAAGATGAAAATGCACCCATTTGAGGTTTTTTGAGTTTTTTTACTGATATAAAATCTGAGCACCCTTGAGCAAAAAAAAACCACTCCAGAATATTACTTTTGTAGATTTCAAGCACATCATGCTTTATCTCCTGTGCGTGCTTCAGCTTCAGGACTTGTATCAGCTTCCCTGTGGTGGGGAGGGGAATATCTTAAACACTGTAGGAAATATAGCTACTGTGAGAATGGAAACCACTTAAATACTGGCCCATTTTTATCACAATGATATAATTGACATTGTTCCAAGCTACAAAGCTGATTTAGTGAGAGGTCTGTGTCGTTAATATTTCAATTGAGGTTCTATTTTTTGTTTGCACTTAGATACACTGTCAAGCTGTTACAGATCTTGTTCATGCCTGACTATGAAATAGAGCATGACAATTGTTCAATTTAAAATAGTGGGTTTAACAGAAACAGATTATTCATAGGTGTGTCTCAAAGCATCACTAGAGCAAGTTACTCATTTTTCCAGTTTATTTATTCATAAAGTCTGAAGTGCTTAGCAAGAAATGAAGCAAAAATGCAGAAATACAGCACATTCTTCATTTTGACATATCTATGGCTTATACTTGTCAAAACATTAATCTTTTATCGATGTTTGAAAGAGGCTAGTGTTCATTAAATACAAGATTTGGAGAAGTAGCTGTGGTTAATTAGGAAAATGGACTTGTTTATGGATGCTAAAAAGCATTTGAGTGTCCTACATATTAAAGATTATGAGAAATTAATTGTTAACGTGAATTATCTTGTTATTTCTTATGATTCAGAAGTTAAAACTGTAGTTCAAGATTCTTAAATGCATTTGGACATGCAATTTCCACTGATCTCAGTAGGAGCTTGTTTCCAACTAATTAATTTCTCAGATTTTGCCTTTCTCTCTACTGATGTTGCACATACTTAGGGACAGTGCCCAAGGTCCTAGCTCCTTCAGAGTAGCTTTCTTATTAGGATCAATTACTAGTCAGTGATATATTATAAAGTTAATCCAGACTGTTCTTGGTGCTTTTTCTTTTCATGTGCTTTGTTTATCCCTAATCTGACTTCATTTGCCAAGGAAGACACCCTGCTCTAGAGGTGATGGGATCTGATAAGCACCAGAAGCACTGTGAATCAATGAACATTTCCTTGGCCTGATCAATCCACAGCCCAGATAAACAGCCCATGGATGATAAAACCCATGCTCTGGGCTGCACACCAGGATTGCACACTGAAAATTTCCTTATTATTTAAGGACCTGAATCCCAATGGGTCTGGTCCTTAGCCTGAAATCTCTGGCCAACATCCAAATTTCCCAGTGTTCTGATATAAACAAGTTTTTTGGTGGATACCAGAGATACTTCCCAGAGAATTACTTAGGATATAATTGAATGTTTAGATCTTTCAATTCAGTCATGATTAGGCTTTTTATATATTAGGAAACAACATTAGGCTGAAGTGTTGACTTCTTTCCCTGAAGTCAAATATGAGTTTTGCTACAGAGAAAGACAAGAAGGGAATGGGGTCCTTGGAGAAATTACAAGGAGAAGGGTGACAAAAAATGTAATATATAGTGTCAAACTGAGATTAGTGCTGTGAAATCAAAGAAAAATTATCATGAGGCTAGGGAAAACAGAAAAGCCACAAAGTATACTCACTGTAAACCACAGTTTGTGGCATTTTGAGAGAAAAAAAATTAAAAAAGATCAGAGTTCCACTGTGTAAGAAGAATGTTGGTTGACACAGAAAAATATCCTCCAGTGATTAAGTCATGTAATATTTATAAAGGAATTTAGCCTTGTGGTAGTCTGGTTATTTAAAATTGGAGTTATAGGAGGGGAAATAAACCTCAAGCTCAAGATCATTAGCAGAATACAATGCCAGAATATTTTAATTTCTTTTTTGTCCTTGGCAGAAATGGAGGTGCCTGAAGTTCATGGGGGGGGGGGAATATTGCACTGCACTGCAGACCATGCTTAGAACAGAAGATCCAAACCGAACTGATTTAATACCTGTGCTGGTTTTGGCTGGGATAGAGCTGATTTTATTCACAGTGGCTTGTATGGGGTTGGGTTTTGGATTTGGGCTGACACAGTAATGATAATATGGTGATGTTTATGTCTTTGCTGAGCAGGGCTTACACAGAGCCAAGTCCTTTCCTGCTTTCTGTACTGCCACAGTGGCAAGGGGGCTGGGGGTGCAGGGAAGCTGGGAGGAGACACAGCCAGGACAGGTGAAGGGGGGATGTTTGGAGTGATTATATTTGTATTCTCAAGTCATCGTTCCATGTGATGGGGCCCTGCTGTCCTGGGGATGTCTGAACACCTGCCTGCCATAGGAAGTGGGGAATTAATTCCTTGTTTTGCTTTATTTGCATGTGTAGGCTTTTGCTTTCCCTATTAAAATGTCTTTATCTCAACCCATGAGTTTTCCAGCTTTTACCCTTCCAATTTTCTCCCCAGTCCTGCTGGTGAGGGAATGAGCAAGCAGCTGAGTGGTAGTTGTTTGCTGGCTGGGGTTAAACCATGACAACACCCAATTTGCCTTTTAAATACCTTGTTTGTAGCTTCTGAAATAAAGGATTAGTTTGTACATGCATGTAAAGGTGGGGGAAAGCTGATTTCAGACCCAGGTTTAATTTAAGCAGAATTTGTTTCTCCAGAAGAGCTTACTGTGAGTTTTAGGGAAGAAAATACTGCAAGTGTCTCTGAATATGATCTTTAATGAAAGGAAACAGAAGGCAAAAATGTGTAGGTAGCCTCCTCAATGGATTAAAAAAAAATACTGAAAATGTCCATGGCAATAATAAGAAATTGATATGTTCTCAGTGCTGTAACATTTCAAAGAAAACCCTCAGTATAGTAACAGCTTGAAGGCACTAATACTTGAGAGCAGGATGCTGAAATCTGCAAACAACAAAAATATGCATCATGAATGTATTAATGTTTGCAGACACTGGGGTGTTGAAAGCCTTTCTTACTGGTCATTGAGAAACCATGTGATGAGGCAATTTGAAGAACTAATTTTATTCTTACTTTTGTAACTAGTAGCATTGTTTCACTTAATATGTTGAAATGACAGGCTTCTGTTACCCCTTTCACTTTTTTCATTTTAAAAAAATAGGAGCAATTAGTCTCAAATATGTTATGTTAGTAAGTGCTTTAGTATTTGAAAATTGGATTTTGTTTGAATGATGTCAAATGGAACTGAAGAGCATCTGCACTGTACAGTAGCAGTCTGAACCAGCAGCTTCCACTACTATAATGCAGACTGAAGTTATTGCTATTTAGCTGATATTTATTTGTTAACTCTGACACTAGCATTTGAAAAATTAAAGAAAAAAAGCCTCTGAGGAATAAAAATGTTTTTTTGCTGTGTCTCCAACAGTCTGCTGAAGAGCCCAGGTTTATGTCTTTGCCCACTGTTCCTACCTGCTGAAAAGGTCTGTGGTTCATTGGCCTCCTGTTGTCTTCTCCACTTGAATCTGTTTAGAAATTGTGTTTCTTTCAGTGAGACCCAGGCAGATGCCAGCCTTGGCTCTGAAGAGAATAGAGAACAGAAGAAAGATAGTATGTTAGCTCATCTCAGTTACGCAAAGAGCTGTTTCTTGCAGAAATTAGCACTATTCTCTTCCTACGTTAGGCACCTTTATGTCTGTTTATGAAACTGAATTTATATACTGTTATATTTATACTATTTGCTGTTTATCACAACTGTTCCATGATATAAGGAAAATTATCTCCTTTTTATACCTATGGAAACTGAGTCACAGGAAACAATATATGTTTTACGTGGCCAAGAGTAAAAAATTATTGCAAATATGAGTTAGTGACTGTTTTTCTGCCCCACAATGCATTTATTTCAGTGTTGTTAATTATTTAAGCATTCAGGTGATTTTAGGTACTAAAGAAAATGTCAGCCTTCCTGCTGATGGGGCTGTTGCCTTGCAATAGAAAAGAAATGTCTTGTGCAAGAAAAAGACAATTAATTAAAAGATTTACACTGGAATAATTGTCAACAGTTCATGGACCTGAACTTTCTAAACAAAAGCAACCTACACAGCATTATGATAGAGTCTATTATAATAGGCAGAGTTTGTAATTTTCATTTCTTCTGTGTCCCCTGAGTGGTTCTGGTTTGCTTTTGCAATGAAGGACTGGGAGAAATACAGTTTGTTCCCTTAACACCATGCCATGTGCTGTCCATAACCCCAGTAGCAGGATATGGGAATGTACACAAGGGGCTTTCTGAGCTTGCTAATGCATGGACAGCACTCCTGCTTTTCTCTTTCAAGGATATGTGTCCCTAGAAGAGCAAGAAGTTAAAAAAAAATATATTTTGTAATAAAAACAGTCTGTGCAAAGCTCATCTTAAAGGTCAGAAAACGGAACACTTACCAGGAGGCACCTTTTATTGCAGTACTTTGAGAACAGCTGTTGGCACTGTAGCTTAACATGCCAGTGTTCAGTTTCTAAATGCTTATGCCCATGTTTTTACACATTAATTCCAGGGTGGTCTGTGTTAGATGGTGAAAAATTAACTCTAAATTCCTAAGGCAGATTTATCCCTTCCTCTTACTACTGATTGTTCTTTACATCTCTTTCTGAATCAGCTGAAGCAGAACTGTGCTATATCTTCTTACCTTATTTTCTTTGAATTGCAAACATTTTATTTACGAGCCATTTTGGAAGCCTGCATTAAAGAGTTTTCTTTGCAAGCTTGGAAGAATATTGGCTATTCTATATAATTCTGCTTCTCCTGCTGATATTTCATTCTTCCAAAGGATTTCTATTCAGCACTGAATATTAAAGATTCAGCTTAGAAAAGCTTATGATATATTGCTTGACATTGACATATCAAACTTTCTTATTTAGCTTTGGCTTTTGAGTTCATGATGTGGACTGTGAAATCTCATTCGTTTGGAAAAGCCAGAGTAAATAGAACAGTAAACAAGCAGGACATGGAGACAGGTCCTTTTGTTTCCTGTATTGCTCTAGTGCCAGTGAGGTCTGTTCTCAGCTATTGACAGTCACTGGGCTCAGTGCTGTGTAAACAGCCCAGAGACTTCCACTGAAAAGTTTGGATTGAAGTTTATGGCAGCAGGAAAGAAAGGAACAGAAATAAACAGGCACTGTGTGGAATTTGGAACAGCTAGAAAGGGGAAAAGGGTGGGGGATGCAACCTGTGGCTGCTAGGTAGATGTCCCAAATGTGAAAGAAATTATGTAAATGTTAGAAATAACAAAACAAAATGAAATAAAAACAGCAACAAACAAAACAAAACAAAACCAAAAAAAACCCAAAACAACCCACAGTCTGTCATCAGTACCTGTTCAGTTCTACAGTATCCCTTGAAACACCTTTTATCATTTTTCTTTACTCAGAACACCTGTAGTATTTGGATTCTAGGACAAAATGGTAAATTGCTTTGATTTGCAGAGTGCTAGCAGGGCTTATTTATCTTCACTCTGAATGCAGGCTCTGCCACATATTCTGCATCCCCTGTTTCCCTGATCCTCTTTTTGCCTGATGCTCTTTGCCTGAAGCCCTATGTAGGTGCTTCTCAAGATAAAATTTAGGCCTGAGAAATAGTGGGAGCTATGTTCTGGAAAATGTTTTCTTCACTTGTTTTTAATATTTAGAACTTTGGCTTTAAGGATTATGCAAAAGATTTCAATTTATTTTGCGGTAGTTTTTCATGGTCTTCATCTTCTTGTTCATATTTCAAAGTCTGGACAAATGCTTCAGTAAATTTGGGCTTGGGTGTGTGTGTGTTGTTCTGTTGTTGTTTTGTGGATGGTTTTGGTTTGTTTCTTGTGGGGTTTTTTTGTTGTTAAATGTGTAAGCAAAGATTCATAGAAGTATATATGCCATGCATAATTTTTTTTGGCAAAGTTTCTAGGAACAAAAAAAAAAAATAATGAAGGCATACCTGAACTTGTGAATAGTAATTTTCCTCTAGTAAACAGCTCTGGGAAGCCTGAGGAGCTTGAACCACTTGTTGTGGGTTCCTGGGGTCAGCTAAGAAAGGATAAGAAAAGATGGAGGAAACCTCACTGCTTTTCTAGATCTGCCAGGTCACACTGCTTGCATTCTTTGACATAATTAAACCTCAGCTTGTCTCCACCTCTGCAGGTGTTTTCTAGAACAGAGAAGCACTGCATAGGTACAAGAAGGCAGTTTCACTATTTCTCCTGTTTCATACAGAAAATCTGCCTGTTTTAGAAACGTCAGTGCTCTGATTGTGTCGCTTTGTGAATTTCAATGTCCACATCAAGAGACACACCACCAGTTATGTTCCCCTACACAGGTGTAATTTCCTCTGAACATGTTCCAGCCATTGCCTTTACTAAGACAGAGGGAGAAAATATGTATTTCTATGAAAAGCAGAATTTCATGGCATATGTAATGAGGCTGCTGTGCAGGTAACTTTAATCTGGTGCTCTCTAGCGTCTGACAGCTTGCCTTTGCAACAGGCTAATAATATTCAGAATTGGATATAAATCTTTCTATAGAGGACTGAAATTCACATGGCCTTATTACCAGTCAAAAATATATTCCCTTTTTCAGATAGCAAAAAAATCTTATTAGCAAGCATGGATTTTTTTTTTTAATAGATTACTGTATACTGACACACACATGCATTTTCGTTACCTGGCTTTTTTAAAGACAAGATTTTAAATTACTGTCTTCTAGAGTAGAAAATGAAAACAAGTTTTTTGGCAATTCTACATTTTAGCCATCAGCTGGATGGCTGTAAATCACAGTGAGCTGAGCTCTGCAGCTTTCTCCATTAATGGGTCCATGAATTGTTCTTTGATACAATTTCAGCCACCACGTTCCAGTTGGAATAATGTGAAAACTAGAAGAATGGAACACGTAAAACTGGTCAAAAACTATCTGATCAAACCTTTTGTGCAAGCAGACACATTAGACTTTGCTACCTTAGTGCTTGAGAAACGCACTTTGACAACAGCAACAAACAAAAAAAATTCAGTCAGTGTTCTGGTTCAACATTGCAGAACAAAGCAATTTTTCTGTTTTAGTTGGAAAACTAAATTGTTTTCAATTTATAAATATCAAATTAAATATGTCAATTTAAAGAAAACTCAAAATATTTTTATTTATCTGGAAACATTTTCAATCTTTTTCTCTATGGGGGATTTTAAGATCAGTTGTTAAAAGCTTTTCTGAAAAACAGGAGTTCATTTCCTTCCAGCTGATGCTGCTCATTCACACAGGTGCATTGTCTTTTGGCAAATTCTGTTTGAGGTGAGCCTTTGTACCCCCGCCTGCCACGCATTGTTGTTTCACTTTTGTAGCAGGAGCACTTTAATCTGCTTACTTAAGTGTGATGCTGGTTGACTTTTAGCATCTTGAGCCTTGTGGAGCCAGGGCCAAGCTCAGCCCAGGCAGAGCAGAGCTGAGCTGACCTCCATGGAGAGCTGGTTCTGTGCCCAAAGCAGCAGCACTTCTGTCCCACTCTGGCAGCAGTGCTTGGGGCAGTACCACCACTGCTCACAGCTGTGGGAGACAAATGTTCCCATTCTCCACACCTGGAGACGCAGCTGAACCTCTGTTTTGTAGCCAAAGATGCTGCAAGAAGTGGCAAGAGGTGCAAACCCTTCCCAGTGAGGTGTTCCTTGACCTATCTATGCAGGGCTTCTTTTTTTGCAGACCAGTTTAGAGCTTTGGGTCTAAATGAGAAAACGTGCAATTCCTTCTTCTCAGACATCTTGTTTAGACCAGAAGGTGTCAGAGTAAAGAACTCTGAGGCTCAGGGACTTGTCTCTGGCTTTGAGGAGATGCCTTAGGAAGAGTGTCAGAACAGAGCCGGCATATGTTGTCTCTTAAAACGTCTCATTTGCAGAAATTTGGTGTTAACAGAATTCCTGAGCCTGGTGTGGTTTCTGTTTATTCATTATCCACCAGTTAACCACCTCCAAAGCAGGGGAACAGCTGCTATTTGTTGTGTACTTTGATATTTGCTGTTTTTTCTCATACCCCACGGCTCTGGGGGAAGGAGTGAATGATCAGTCCCACTTCCCCTTCTCCATGCTCATTGTGGATTTGAGAGACTTCTGTCACATCCCCTCCAGACATCTCTTTGCAGAGCAAGGAGCTTGTCATTGTGTAGGTGCAGTTACACAGAGGCTGTGGTGGGTATGTGGTGGATAAACACAGTGCCTTTACAGTCATGGAATAAAATCAAATTACATTCATTCTAAAAAATGGCAATGTTCATTGGGATGACAGTTACTTGTCTTCAAGAATGAAACATGCAAGTTCTAGACGCAAAATTGTTCAAATAGGCATTAAAATTACAGATGTGGCAGCTTAATGGTACTCTTAGTATTCTGCTAGATGTGGGTATTTTATCCACATATAGTCATGTTAAGCTGTGTCAGTGAGGAAAGCTTTTGGAATTGCTTATATTAGTGGGGGGGAAACATAAAATAATCTGTGTTTTTTAAATTGTCTCTAGGATCTTCTGTGTGCCTTCTTTGCTCCATACTGCAGGAAAATCATGTCTGCTCGGTTGCTGCTATATTGAAATAACTTCCTCATCTCTCAGGTCTGTTCATCATCTTTGATGGCTTTTCTCAAAGCTCTTCTCTCAGGCTCTTTTTACTATGAGACAATCTCAATTTTTATCAAAAAAAAAACCCAAAACCCTACAGCCTTCTTGACAGCAGAGGGAAGCTGTAAATGTGCACAGAGTACTTTAAAAGGTTTAAAATTAAAGACTGATGAAAAGTCCAGTTAAAGCAAATATCATGACTTCTTGAGTTCTGGCCTAACAAATTTTGGAACAGTTAGCAATTTTTCAGAAGTCCTATGTAAACTTAAGATACTGCTGTGAATACTGGCATACAAGGATCTTGCAATTTCACAGCTGGAGACTTGAGCAGACTCTAAATGAAACACTTTACAATTAAATCATCCTTCAAGCATCCTTCTTCAGCTTACAGCCTCTTAGATCTTCATTGTGAAGCAAAATCCTGCATTCCTCTTGAAGGAGAAATAAAGATGGGGGAGGAGGGAAAAATTAAGATTCAGCTGTGAAAAGGAATTTAGATAAGTAAATGTGCGGCCTCTTTCCTAATCTTAGTACAAATGCTATTTAATAAGATACCAACAACATTCAATTAACATTGATTTATGCAAGATGCTACAGACCTATTTATGTGAGGTCACACTAATTTAAAATATTAGAGGTGTAATTACAAATGGGTGTTACTAAACTAAGTGGAACAATACATTTAGCTCACAAACATTTAGAAAAACATCAGGAAAATGTTCCCATCTGCTGTATGATCAGACTAATTTTACTTTACATCAGCTCTCCTATTAGAACAATCAGTTTAGGTAAGAAAAGGACACCTTCATATCCGCTGCTGTCTTTGATTTGCAGCACACACACTGGTTTGAGAAGCAGTAAATGAGTTACAAGTAAACACTGCCCTGCTCTTCAGGGGATTCACTCTTGAACTATTTAGTTGTTTCATGGATTTTTAGTGAGGGTGATTGATCCAGCAGCAGAAACTGAATAAGAAAAGCAGTACCCAGCAGGTTTGAAATTTGTGACATTTAGTGTGTAGCTGATCTGATAAGAAAAACGGAATAGGAATTCTGGTCTCAGGGAATAATGTAATGTACTGAAGTATAGAAATAAGTACTGGGTTCTAAGACTCTTTTAATTCATTTACTCCATATTGATGTAATCTAACTAAGTTAAATGCAGTGGCATTTGCATTTTATACACAAATAAGATGAAAAACAGTTCTCATGTATCTCTTACAGCACTAAGAAAAATCTATTTTCAGACTTTTCCATGAGACCAGTTGTGGCAATAATTCAAATTCTAGAAACACTTAAAGCTCTGCAGAGCTTTAGTGGAGACAAATTAAAGGTGTTTTTAATTCATGTCCATGATGAATCCATAAAGGGACTTTATTCCAGTCTCCATGATTAATACACCACTGTATTGTGTCCGAGACAAATACCTGTGATATTGACCAATTTAATAGATTACTTCCTCTGCAATTAATCATTATGGCAAGTTTTCCTCTAATTATAAATATATATATATATATAAAGGAAGAAATAGAAAGAAAAGCGACAGCTGCTACATGCATAGTAAGCAGTTTGCAGGCCCAGGATGACTGCAGAAAGGGGAGGGGAGGATTCCATTTTTCATCAGACATTTGATTAAGGAATGAGCAGGATCAAGTTTTCTGAGTTATGATCTGGCCAGTACGTGCATTTGGTTTTGCCTGTGGCCAGCCTGATCTCCATATTGTCAGCAGTAGCTTATTCTTGCTTTTAATGCTTTTAGAAATTGAGGAGCTTTCCATAAACCCAAATTATTCTGTGAAATAAGCACATCTGCTTGCCACAGGACACAGCAACTTCTGAATACATGGACTGAATACATGGACTTCCAGAGTTCACAAAGTTCACAAACTAAACCCTGTGTTCACATATGCCCCTCCCAATTTATGCACTAAAGGAGGAAATTATATATTGGCCTTTTCTGTCTACTGCATAATAAACCTTTCTCCTTCTTTCTCTCCACTAAACTTCTTGTACATTACTTGATCATCAGCTGAATCAATTATTAATAAGAAGGAGCCTATAACCTTTTTCTCTTGGCCTCTCTATCTCCAGGGTATTTGATCTGTTCACAGAAAGTCACCTCACTTCCTGAATTCCTCTTTTTGGAAATCAAAGGGTGAGAAGAACCTGCACACTTGCTCTATCTTGAAGCACATCTCCTTTTATCTCTTCTCCTTTTCTGTGTATTTTTCTCCTCTTCTAATTTTACTCTTTTTTGTCTTGTATTCACTGGGCTTTGAATTTCTACGAGACATCCACCTGTGCTTTGTTAAGTATGGCTCATGTCCACAGGTGAAATTATTGGCAAACAGGCTACCAATTGCATTGCAGGAGTAGCTAAATGGGTATTATTCTCTCTGGGGACCTGTATTATTTTGAATAGGAGTTTAAGCCAAATGGCTTCAATCCCACTTGACAGTACTTTAACAACATGGAATAAAAAATCTCCTTTAGCAACAAATGTGATGTTTGGGGGAGAATACAAAAAAAAAGGATGAAAAAAAAAAGAATAGACAATGTTAAAGCTTCCTAGAATTTTCTCTACAGAGTCCAACTTCCCAAACCCAAAAACTGCTTGTGGGAATTTCCACTTGGAAAGTTTCTTCCCTCAAACACGGAATTGTCATGGTGAGACCCCACCA
The DNA here is from genome assembly GCA_013397815.1 of Aleadryas rufinucha. Taxonomy (NCBI): domain Eukaryota; kingdom Metazoa; phylum Chordata; class Aves; order Passeriformes; genus Aleadryas; species Aleadryas rufinucha. Next base: position 1,723,348 of record VZTH01002840.1, read on the forward strand.
CATTTGAGCTCTGGCTCTAAGAACAGACAGCTTGGCTCCTACACTGGCCAAAACTGGAAACCTAAAAAATCAGGGCAAGATTCATAAATGACAGGTCATGAACTGACATGGGTGGGGAGTATCAAAAAGACATTTACGGAGATGATTGGTCTGTGAACAACACTGTAAAGATCAAAGTATTATCCTAGATGTATGTGGAACATGCAGCAATGTTAAGTTTTCACAGTTCATGTTGTGTTGAGTGGGGAGCCCCTTCACTAAACCTGAAGTGAGAACCATATAAAAATATAAAAAGCAGACACTAATTCACATAACACGGTTCTTCAGCTGAGATACATATTGCACAAAATCATCTCAATTACACGCCTCCACCAGGACACAGTGAACAGTGATGTTTTTTCTCCCTAATTTCATAGGTGGAAACAGAGAAACCTTCAGCTTCTTAACAACTAGAGAAAGTTGTTAGTAAAATAAAACAGAAAGGAAATTGCTCAGCAACAGTGGGCTAATGGGGTGTGTTGTTCACTGGACCCTCTGCTCTAATGGGAGGGTGGAGGGGTGGCTGTAATTCCTGTACCTGCAGCACCTGTGCAAAACAAGGTGATGACTGATTGTCACGTTTGGTAGCTTTGTAAATTAAACCTTAGCAAATTAATTGCCTCCTCTTTGTGTTAAATATCCTTTTCTTCAGTGATCAGTAGCGGTGCTGAAGTGGCATCAGTTTAGTGTTCCCCTCTTGAAAAGTCCTATTAGAGAGATACAAATGATAGCACCCAGACTTAAAAACCTACAGGCTTGGGAACAATGTCTTGAGTCTTGTTAGTGCTGATAGAGCAAGAAATAAAAAAGAGAAAATTGCAAGCCATCTGCTTCTTTATCAAGTTTCTCTATATATTCTACACAGATATCTGTACTTGAGCATGTTTATTCCAGTCAGGCAAATCACTGATATCCCATTTATATTAATTTCTTTAAATAGTAGACACAGATGCCTGAGGCAGAAAGTAAAATATGAATTTGTAATTATTTTAGGTCTAAAGTAGTCATAACTGTGAAGTGTTCTGTCCAGCAGAACAGATAGAGTAGGAAAGAAATATTCTGAATGTTTGTTGTCTTCTTTTTATTCCTCCTCCTCCTCCAGCTGTGATATTTGATATCCAGCTGCTATGCACACAGCTTCTTCCTTTGTCAGTGATCTGTGGCTTATGTCTACAATTTCAAAGGAAAAGTGTGAAAAAATGTGTGATTGTTATTGGAAGCAGCATAGTTTGAAATAAATATTATACTTTTCACAGTACTTCAGGAAGCTTTTGTACACAGAGCCCCCAAATATCCATTTGTAAGTAATCCCAATTTGATCTTTTTCTGTCTGGAATGCAAAATGGGAGATGAGGTTAATCACACCATCAGTAAAGTTCTGCTGTTGTAGTTCAGCAGCACCAATTTCAAGCGTAAATAAATGGTATTTTAGGTACTTCAAGAACATACAGTGAAATGAGCAAAGATCAAAATAAGTAGCTTTTATTCTCATATTTTTATTTAATAGAAACCTGGCTTGTTTTCAACTGCATGTAGAACAGTTCTTGACTTCAGCGGATCTTTCTTGTCAAGCACTGATATGTTTGTACAGGAGTACATCCAGCACAGAGAAGCACTGCAGACCTAAAAGATAATAGATAAGGGTAGGGAGGAAGAGGGGGAAACCTATCTTGGATGGGCATTTTGTGTCCATATCTACATATCAAAGTTTATCTCATATTTCTTGTCAGTTATGGTGCTTATCTTGAAGCCATCTCCTATTTTCTGTTAAAAGAGGGCTTCCAAAATGAGAATGGATGATACAAAAAGGGGAGGGCATAAGAAGGTCTCCATAATCAAAATGGCACAGTGGCATGGGTAAAATAAACCAGCTAGGGCTGCTATTAATACACAAATAGCTGTTCCTTTAATCTTTTGAAGGCTTTCATTGATTATGAGTCCCTATTATACCCTAAAATTAAATGTCTCTCTATTTGACTTGCTTCCCTTTGCCTAGTGTCATCTTAGAGGTTTCAGTCATTGGACAGGTTCTTTTCATTTTTATATGAAATTAAGCTGAGAGTTATGACCTTTTCATTTAAACTTCATATTTAATTTGGTGCCTTATTGTGAGCTGACAGAAAGCGCCATGATAATTTCCTACCATCTAAATAGAGACCTTGGGGACCTTCTTTCATAGCAAAATAACTCCAAAACTCCCTGAGACATAAAGGAAAAAATATTTCTTCAAAACATTTAATACAGCTCTTAAATGCTTACTCTTTTCTCAACTGAAAAATACTTCCATTTGTTTTCTAAAAATAACCTTCAGGGCCCAAAACTGTGTTGTAGTATGTGTTAACTTGGCAATCCATCATTCTTTGTGCTTTATCTGACTTGCATTGTTTTACCTGCATGTTCTTTGACGTGGTCAGTGTGCAAGCACCTTTAGCTATGATAATATATGCTGACATTTATATTTTCAGTTCTATTTTTTTTAGTATATGCCTTTAAAGAGTTTCAGATAAGACCTTGAACTCAAATAAATGAAATAGTTTCTTCAGTTTATATTTGCTTATAAATTTACAGATTAATGTACAGAAAATGAAGCATTCACACTGAAGCATGTCAACCAACAGCCTGTATCAAAATATTTAAATGAACAAAGAATTTGCCATTTGCTAAGCTCACTAAATGTGTTAATTTGTTTTGCTTACATGGTTTTGTTGCTTTGGTAACATGCCCACTACCTGAAAACTATTGGGGGAAAAAAAAACCAAACAAAAATCTGCAATCCTTCCACAGTTATCATGAAGTCTTTCCCAGTGTGACCCTGATGATGCCAATTTACAGCAAAGGCTGCAATGAAAGTGCCACAACGAGGCGAAAGTACCACACATGATGTTGCCAAGCACCTTTGTAAAAGATTTTTGACAGATGCCATAACACTCAGCATCCTGCAAAGTGGTGAGACACTAGAGGAGGCTGCTGACAGATGCTCACAGGCCACAACCTCTTCAGCATTAGTTATTGGGTTATAGGCCATGCAGAAATGCACAAGCATTGTGGTCATTTTCTCAGAAAAACAAAACCCTGTCTATAAAAAAACAGAAATAGAGAAAAATTGCTGCAGGCAAATAAATAGACTTTAGGTAGTTGTGATCATACAAATTGAGTGTCACTTGTCATCTGTCTGTCCCTTGGGCTCCTGCAGTCGTGTGGCATTATGGGGACAGGTAGGGAAGGGGTTCAGTGCTACTCCAGCTTGATCAGTGAAGTAGAATGGAAAACAGTTTTCTTTTAGTAATTCAATCGTTTGTTGCTGGGTTCTGTACCTTCAGCAGAGTTAGGTCTGGTCTCTTGTTGGGGAATCAAGCAGATCCCACAGGTAATATAATCATTCAGTGTGTGGGGGAATCCCCATGATGCCAATGCTGGCGGAAATGCTTCCACTTCTTGTGACCTATTTTTCACTTCAGCACTGTGACTAATATAGCTTTGGGCCTGGAAATGCTTGTACACCTTATGGGCAGAAATATGTACAGTGATTTCACTGATCTCCCTGGGACTATTCTTAGGAGTGAAGTTATTCATGCCATTTATTGCAAGCTTACAGTTTGGGGGTCTAATTTCACATTATAGTGAATAATTAACCTGATTATTTCACCTGATTCCTTACTGTTTTCTGGAGTTCTGATGTTGTGTCAGGTATGAGCTGTTTACATCATGCTTGTGTGGTAATGAAGACTGTATGTTTGCTATTTATACACAATAATTCCCTTCAGCATCTTTATTGTAGCAGACTATTCCTGTTAAGGTATGAAGATGTCACCAATGTGCTTCAATAGGGATTCCCACGCATCAGCAGCTTTATAGGTCACTTGTAATAAGGACCAAGAGAAAACTTACACAGTCTACCACACCTACACTCATCTCCCTATGTGGCAATAAGCATTTTTAAGCTGTACAGAACATCACTGCCCACCCTGAATCTATTCCATGATGCTGAAGCCCAGAATATCACTCTGGGAGCCACGTCAGAACATTGAAACATCAGCCTGAAAAAAGAAACTTCCAATCATTAACTACATAAGCTTACAGAATGTTGTCAGACCATAGAATAACTTTTAAATTCAGAAAGAAAACAAGAAAATACTTATTTTATTTTATCTGTTGTTGGGGTCTCCATAGGACCAGCTCTATAAGCCCCTCTCAGAATACCCCAGGTCCTCTGCCCAAAAATGCTTTTTGGTGCAGATCAGTCTATAAAGAGAGGATTCCACACTTAGAAATAGAGACCTTTCATTCCAACGTTTTATTTACACTTGAAGAGGGTATGTAAGGATTTTCTGGGGAAAATAGCACCAGGGAATAGAGTTGATCAAGAAATGAAATAGCTAATTATGCTTTGGAGGCATGTTAGAAATTAAGTAAAGCTTATTGTTTGTCACCTCCATATATTACCTTTTCTTTTAAAGTCTTCTGTTCTAAAAAGTGTGCTCTGAACATTTTATAATCATAGAAGTTTGGCTTGCTGCATCGCTTTGAACTAGGACACAGTTTAATTCTTTGCGCAACGGAACCTGTGAAGTTCTGTCTTGGCCATTCATGCTCAGAGTGTCAGTGCTGGTTAGAAGCTGCATATAAATTGTTTTACTCCTTTCCCAGACTGCAGACACAGTTCAGTTGTCATCACAAACTTTTACATTATCTAATAATAAAAAGGGATCATTTCAACTTGCAAATTAGGTCGTAAAGAGTTTTATCACACAGTATCACAAGGTAAGAAGCTCTTGAGACAAACTTTAGATGATTTTCTCTCTCAAGACAAATGTGTCCCAGAGAGCTCCCTCATCTGGGGCCAGAAGTAATTTTTGACAGCTACTTTTATTCTAGCAAATATCCATTTTCCTATCAGGCCTTAGCTAAAAGCATTCTTTGGTGTGGCAAAGGCTTTTCACAAAAGCTAATCTTGCCAGGTGATTTGTGGTGAGTTGATTTGAGCTGCTTTTTGAGTTGGACTTCCCTCCATGACCAATCTCTTAAATATAGTGGCCTCAAAAGTCTTTGTGAATGCCCAATACATTCTGAGAAAGATTTTATGTTCTTAAAGTGGCCAGCAGCCTAGAAAAGACATCTAGGATGTGAAAATGTGCCATTCCTGTGTCATTCTCCCATTTTAGACATTATTGCTTCAGCTTATGGAATGTCTTCTCCATCTCTTGGCTTTTCACAGGAATCTTTATGCATGGAGTTCTGCTTTTATCCTGAGTGAGAGTGGTGTGGAAATATCACCACTCTGCACCTCAGAGTCTTGAATGATAAAGGGACCAAATTGGTAAACAAAACCCTAACAGAATACAGACCTGTACATAAACCTTAATTTCAATAGATTTTTGAATCAGATTCTTGAAGAGGGGTTAGTGTGCATTCTTCCCCAGTCATTTATCCCTAAAAATGCCCAGTTTTAAAGAACAAAGACCTCATTCTTTCAAAAAGGGCACTTCACCTGCATTTTGCCAACATTTGAGAGAAATGCAGATTGGGAAACTGAAAACCAGACAACTCAACATCTATTAATAATGCTACAGGACTATTTATATCTAACCTGAATGCTGCACTTCTGTGGCAATTTATTTTAATTTGAATTCAGCTTACTGCACTTGGCAAGTTGCTGTGAATTTGCAACGCACACACATAAATATGGATACAAACAGCAATTTTGGAGTAGTAAATGATACTGGCCATATGAGATGAAAATTTTTCTTTAAGCCAGGTAAGAATTAGTGGGAGTTGTAGCCCTGGAAAAGACTACACAGGAGTTAGGTTTTATGGTCATTTTTCCAAAGGAGAAGATATTGTTGTTAAATTTCGCTGATCAGAGCTTGCAGTTTGCTACAGATCGGGTTATGATCATTTCTGTGTTTATGGGCCAACAAAACTCCAAAGTTAAACACTCCATTGAGTTACAGGGCAAGATTCTCACATGGTGAAATAATGTGAATGCATTAGTTTGCATCCTTTTAGGGAAATGAGGTATCGGAGTCCCCGGCATCTAACTTCAGATCAGGGACTTTAAAATACGCTATTACAACACCTTCAGACTCCAAGCTAATTTCAAGCACTCCAGCAAACCTAACTGCCTTTAAAATTAGTTCTGAACCAAAAATCAGAAAAAGAAATTTCATCATTTTGAATTTTTTCAGCTAAAATCTGACTCACAATTTCTTTTTTCTAAAATTTAATTTCTTACCTGACACTCACATATTGCTGGACTCTGGGTGTGCTTTTAGAAGTCTCTAGTTAAGTCATGACTTTCAACTCTTCTTTCCATTTGAGCGGGTTCTGGAAACAGTATTTCAGTAGTGATATGGAGATTTATATTTTCCCCCCAGAGCATAGAACTATACCTTGGGACTACTGATATTAAGAATCTGTGCTGTCTAAAGTCTCTCTATGACGTGAACTGCTGAAAGAGTAAGTCAAACATCCACTTGGGATTCTTGAAGGGCCTGTGAAACCATGAAGGGATAACAGCTCCAAGAATATTGTGAAATTCTGTGCATCATGGAAACAATAAGAATTTTGCTTTTCCAGGCCAGAAAATGACTGGACTATTCCAACAATGACTGAAATATTTCCATTTGGTTTAACAGATCTTTCCACATGTCTCTCAGGACACTGTAGCCAAAACTACCATTAAAAATATGTGCAAGACAAGCCACTGAGGGTTAGAAAATGTAATTTGTACCCATTTGTGCAAAGTATACTATGTAATATGGTGCAACTCAGCATTATCAAACACAACAGCATCCTGAGGCATTGCTGGAAATGATCTTCTTGACTGTGCCCCTCCAAAATTACTTGGATAATTATCTTAAGCCTTAAGGATGCCATGTTTTCATCTTTCCGGGGACTAGGGCAATCCTGCAGGATTCTTAGCAGCTGGAAATTCAGCAATTTTGTCCACTGTAATCTCTAAATATACAATAACATTATATAGGGAAGTATAACTTTTCCAGTATAGAATAAAATTTGTCTGTTTGCCTTTTAATTGCCCCCTCCCCCAGACCCAAACAACCTTCTAAAATGCACTCTTGAAAATAACTATGAGCACTTGTAAATGCTGATACTTTATTTACACATATAGTCTATTTTCTTACTTTTAATTGAAAAGGACAACATGAAGATTCCATCTTGGCTGATCATTCAAAGAGCAAAACTATTGCAGTTTGCCATGAAAGGAAAAGTTTTGGCAACCTTTGGGCTGGTCTGACAGCAACTACCATGATCTGCAGCAAGCTGCCATGATGATATGTTGCGTTGACAGGCCAATAATCAAGCAGTGAAAACGTCTGATAATCAAACCTCTCTGGAAAATGCCACAAAGACATCATGTGTTTTTCCTCAAAACCTAAGGAAGCAAAAAAAAAAAAAGAAAAAAAAAGGCATTTGAGTTTTGACACACTTACTTGAGACAGTAAATATTTCTAACACAATATTTTTCAAAAAGTTTCCACCCATGCTTGGAAGCACACTACAAAATTTGATATTCAGATGTTTGCTTCCTATGGGTAAATGAAGCTAGTAATTGAAATGTAAAGCTTTTGTCACGTAGGACTTTCCAGGTTTTTAGGCAAGAGGCTGTTCCATTATTCCAGCATAATAACCCTGAGGAGAAAACCACAACAGTGTGTCTGAAAATTTGCAAGTTCCTTAATGCTCTAAAATGTACCAGGTACTTGAGACTGCCACTACATTTCTCAGGGCTAATTTTTCCTAATAAAAATAAGTCTCTGTGAGTGTAAGTAGAATTTAAAACAGAATAATATGGAGGGAATGTTTAGGATTTTAGACCTGTGGCACCACTGCTGCCTTAGTAAGTGAATAATGACATTCCCACTTATGAAGGCTTAAAGGTAAGAGGGCTCTTTGCAATGTTTTTCCTTGAAATCTATATGAGAGTTTGGGCCATTCACTCCTTGCTGATGATTATTTCTGCAGTTTTGGAGCAGCTTTGTATTAGGCAATTGGATGCATAAACTGCTATTGAATCAAACTCCTAAACAGATAATTTTGATGGTGCCAGGTGGTCTGAACTTAAGGAGCCAGTGGAATTGCAGCATCCATGACAGTAGCACTCATTCCTGCAGGGAAGGTTCACTCTGTGTCACCACTTGTTAACAGCTGGATAGGTGTTGAGCTACCAGGACATGTCATCATGACTTTGGTATATTTATTCTTCATCTGGCTTGTCTGTGATTCATGTGTGGACATGTTCATCATTACCAGAAATGTTCTTTAGTGGGGCTTTACTGATGAAATCCTAAAGAAAGAAATCTTTATTTTTGTAATATTCATCTAAAAATAATATTGTCTACATTTTGGGGGAAGAAAGATTATGCACACTCTTGACAATAAAATATTGTTTTTAGATAATGAAGAATACTGTTTTAAAGTGATTTCAAACCGATTAAATGTGTTTAGCAAAAGGGTCTTTCTCTATTTTTCCCTATTTTTCCCTACATGTGTAAGAAATTAGTTTGATCATAGTTTAGACTCAGAAATGAATGTCTGCAGTGATCCCTTTCTAGAATACCTGACAGTAGCAAATTTCTATTATTGACAAGTTAGGTTTTAAATAGTACTATATAATAAATATTCTAGTCACACACCCTTTCTTATATCCTTAGGTACCTTTTTAAATCCCAAAGGATGACTGCAAATATATTCTCCCTTATATTCTTTCTTTTTTCCTTTTCCCAATTTCATTCAACACCTGACATTTATTCTATCCTTATCTCTAAGAATTTTTCTTTCCATACTGACTGAATTATACTATATTCATATTCATATGCCTAACATATATTCTAATATAAAATTACCAATAAAATAATAAAAGAATTCTAATAATGATAAGTAAATTCTTTTGAAAGAAGTGCCTATATCTCATGATTTGTGTATCATCTTGTACACCCTGTGCAAAGCACTGCACAGATGCTCTGTTCAGGCCTTGTAAAACAAATCATTTCATGAATAATCAAAGAAAATGGATGCCAGGAAGAAAAAGGTATCTGGACATAAAATGGGGAGTGTAAGCATTACCAATATGAGGAAAACTTCTGGACAGGATTTTAGTGCCTTGTACATGGTGGTGAACAGACTGCATTTCTTCTTGGAGCAGATTGTGACTTTCATTCCATGCATGCAGCCCCCGGGGGTAAGATGCTCATACCTACAGGAGGGAAAAGTGGATATAAAACTCGAACTGCAGCCAGAGGATTGAGGATCTTGTGACAATTCCTGAACTTACTTTGCTACAGCTTTTCAAAGACTGTGTCCTTTTTGTTCAGTTTTGGGGGGGTTTGTTGTGGTTTTTGTTTTTTTTTTTTTTTTTTGGTTTTTTTGTAATGAAGATTTCAGGCTAAAGAAAGACTGACAAGCAGAGATTAGGCTCGGGGCCATGTTGGCCAGGATCATCAGGCTTCTGGATACTGGCTTGTGTTTCCAACTGTAGAACTGGTCTGGGAATTGTGCATGACAAATTCTGCCAAAAAAATTTCTGAATCTTTACTCATTTTCATAAGCTGTGCACAGAAAACGAAAAGAAGCATGAAGCTCACTCACTTAAAAAAAAAAAAAAGATGTACTTTGCTGAAATTTCTGCTGGAAGAAAAGAAAAAAAAATGCTTTTCCTTAGCTATATTTTTTTCTAAACTGCATGGGTGTTGATATGGATGTCTATAAATTATGAAAATATTGTGATTCATGTAATTCACAACTAAGTACAATAGATCTTTCAATGCTGTGTCTAGGCACAGGCACAATTTATTCCTTTCCATTTGTGTCATGCACAGGCTCTTCATGACCCTCCTCAGTCACAACTCCACAATATCTCTTTTAGAGGGAATCTTGTTTTTATACCAGGGAAAATATGATTACAAAAAACACCATATACCATTCTATTAATAAGAAAAATATTTCTTAAAACCAGATTAAAATTACCAGCTTGTTTTCCCAAAGATTAAGTTTCAAAAAGGAGCTGCCCTTACTTTACTGTTTCCAGTCCACCTTTTTCCACCCTTTGGTTCCTCCATATTTTCCATACACCAGACCATTTCATGGCTGAAATTTCAGTGCAGTGGGTGAAAAAAAAAGGACGTATAACAACAATGTCAGCTCTTACACCTCTAAGCCTTCAGTAATTCATATACATTGACAGCACATGTGATGTTCCACAGAACAAAAACGTAATGGAAAAATCTCATGGAAGTTGGTAAAGAGACCTTGGAGTCCCTGAGGCTATAAAGAAACCTGTATGAATTGTTTTTCTCGGTCTCTCATTGTTAAATATTTTTCTCTTTCAATACAAAAGACAGTTCTAGTGGACTGGAAGAGACCAAATAAGAGGACCAAGGGAAATATTTGTTGCAGAGATCTGTAGAACAGAGTGGAATAGTTGGGAGCAAATGGACAGGTAAGTCTGAGAAAGATGCAGCAATAAAATCTTCTGATTTATAAGCTTCTCGTTTACAGAAGTAAATAAATAACAAGTAAACAGGCTAAAAAAAATTTTAAAAAAAGTGGGATTAGTGTTTAAAGACACTGTACAGGATTAATTTCTTTTCCCTGTTCCACATTATGTCTTCCAAAATACAGCCAACATTTTTCTTTTTTCTCTGAAAGGTAAAGATAGTCCCTATCCCTTTCAACAAGACTATATTTTGTCCCTTTCCCTTTTCCTGCTTCCCTGCAAATGGGAGGTATGGGCCAGCTGTGAGAAACAAAATGTTCTGGAATTAGGAAAAAAACCCGTACAGCAATTCACACAGCTTTTGTGAAAGGTGCCTCGAAATCCTGCAATTTACTTACTGCAGCTTTAACAGCAATTAATATTAACATTTAAATGCTGAATATTAGCTGTTCTTCTGGCAGACTGAGCTGTAATTATATTTTCTAGGAATGCTGTTTTCCCTCCAGAAGATGGATTTCATTTCTTTGAAAACAGCCACAGTGTTTTTAAGACACTAAGTGCAGACAGTACTCTGATACATTCCTGTACAAAGCAAGCAGCCTCCAGAGCAGGCACTGGAGTGGCCATGGGATCAGGTGGATCACAGGTCTCAGCTATTCACAATGACCTGGCAGCAGCACAGAATTCCTGGGCTCCATCGGTGCTGCTGTGTCTGACAGCAAACGATGCCCTGCAGCAGTTTGCCAGCGCTGAAAAGGAAGGGTAATGTGGGTAGGGAGAAAGGGCAAAGGGAAGATATTGCTGCAATAATCTCCCTAGCTGGTGGTTTTCCAGGAAATGCCTGTTCTCCTGGGGTTTGCCATGGAGCTTCTCTGGCAGCCAGCCCCCAGAGCTCAGGTACACAGGCACCTTGCTGCTTTCTTGGCAGCTCAGGGATTTTGTGGCACATCCAGTCTTGGAGAGACCAGAGTGAGGCATATTGAGGGGAGGCTGCAGTCCCCAGGTTATGTGAGGGAAAGAACTTTGCATGGTGGTGTATTAAAATGTAAGCAGGTATCATATAATAATAAAAATAATCTGTTTAATTTGTAGCCAGTATTTCCTTCTGCTGCACGAGTACTGATTCTGAAACAATGCCAAAGCAGCTTGGCTGTCCTTTGGATATAAAGACCTATCTTCAAAATACAGAGAGAAATCTCTCTGAGACATGAAGTGCTTTAGAAAACTAAATTCTGCTCCCTGTAGTTACAGCTGAACCTTTCTAGTTGTTATTTCCCTTCTGTCAACATCTTGACCTTAATAACTGCTCTTGTGCACCTCAAAGTGTGAGGAGACCATGCTAACATTTTATGTTTTCCAATATTAAAAATTTCCCAAAGACTATAAATGAACAAAAGAATTGTTTACAGACAGATTCTGAAGAGTTTAGTCTTTGTAAACAGCATCCAAAGAACCTTACAACATATTATTTGCTCAACTAGTATATTTTGGGTTTGCCCAGGAAAGTGCAGTGAGTGATGGAGTAACACTGCCAGTAGTAGAATGTATGTGGGACTAAGATACGCACAAACAAGATCCAGACTTGATACAAGGTATTTATAGTGACGTAATTAATTTTTATTATCTTTAATTATAGCAGTTCTAAATTGCTTGTTCAAAGAGCAAGAACTGAGTGATATTTGACCTGTTATTTTGTATGCCTTGAACAACTGTGGTCTTTATTTACCTTATTGCATGAGCAATCAAGGTTGCAACCTAGTTGTCATACAGTGATTATGATAATTTTCAACATCTGTGTCTGTAAAATTTTGGTGTAAAAATATGTCAAACTGTATTTAAATGAGATCTAATCAAAAGTTATAAATGATGCTACTTTTCTGTGAGGAGTATTTATTTCAAAGTCTTTAAATAATATCCATGCCATTAGGAATTAGAAAGGTAATGGACATCAGTATTATTTAAACTGTTGTATTTTCCTCTGCTGTGTCTCAGTGGGAATGCTGAGTGCCACACAAGAGCTATAATTGAGAAATCCCTTGCTCTCTATGACTCTGATTGCTATTATGATTGGAATAATTTGCATTTTTATGAAGATACTATTCTGTCTTCAGGCATCCATGACTGTGCTTGATGTTTTGAAGATCATTTGAAAAGACACATAGAAATTATTTGCTTTTAGTCAAATGGCTCTTTACTTGCAAGCAAAAACAAATTATTTGGTTCAAAGGAAATAAAGAAAGGCTCATAAGTATCTGAAGAAGGAGCTGTTGGTAAACAATATCTCCAGAAAATGATTCCTCCTCCAATGCCTGCAAAGACACTTTACTAAAACCTTCCCTTGCAGACACACTAAGATTGTTGCAGTCTTACCAAGCAATAAAATTACTGGTAGGGTTGGAACCTTCCATAGCAGTAGGTCACTTCATCTCTCTGCTCTCCCTGTAAGTGCCTAATAAAGAACTTGTGGATTTTTTCACTTTGGAAGCCTGAGGCTCTGACCATGTGGCCTCCACCTGGTTCAAATACGGGTTTAAATTCTGCCTTAATAGACACGATGAATCAGTGGTACCACCCTGTAACTGCCCTTCTCTGCTGTCAGGAAAACCACTTTTTAAGAAAGCAGACAGAAACCATGCAGCTGAGGTTTTGGTACCCCCTTCACCCCACTAAATTCACAGTGAGCAATATTTTGTTCTGTACTTAGACTGTGTTGGAAAGAGAATGATTAAACTTGAGAGAAGTTTTATCATTGTCTGTGACTAAGTGCTAAATTATTGCTCTCCATTACCCTGCAATCATATGTACACATAGAGAGGAAATGCACGTGGCAATGGAAATTACACACCTCTGACTAATGGTAAACGTTATTTACAGAATTTTCGATTTCATAATGGAGGGAATTGATCACCTCAGAGCCTGCAGAGTAACAGAGTCAAAACAGCCAATGTAGACCAGCTGGCACTTATCTGTTGTCTTTAAAGCTAATATTAGAGACCTAAAAATTCCCAGGTATTTCATGTAATCTGAGAGTTTTATGTATAACCCAGCAATTTCTGTTGGGCCCTTTTCCTTCTTATCACAAAGGAAGAAAACAAGACCTCACCCGTGTAGAAAGAACTCTTCTTCTAATACTGCCTCAGAACATTATTACTCTAACGTGTGTCCCAAGTGAATGTCTTAATATTGCTTTTACCAAGTTAATTTAAGCATGTGGATTACAGAGAATTGGTTAATTTAACTGCAGCGTCCAAATGCAGTGTCCATTCTAAGCTTTGATGGCATCAGACTTACCAAAACAAACTGCATAGCTGTGAATTGGAAATATTCACCACCTTTACCTGTCTCACAGAGGCACCCCAAATCATGATTAATCAAAATTCATGTGTGAATTAAAGGCACAAAGCACTCTCAGCACTAAAGGCTCTAAGACAACTAATTTCTGAGCAATTATAACCAAGCACATTGGTTCATCTATAGTGAAGTCTTCAGGCACATAATAGACTAAATGACACTTTTTTTCCCCCTACTAATTTTATTACAGCATTGTTCTTCATGCCCTGTATAATTAAAATTCTGTCATCATCTCCATTATGAACCTCCATTTTTGCTGGTTTATAACCTTGTCCATAATTTACTCTGAAAGGGAGGCTGTGGGATGGGATTTTGTCACAATCAGGGGTTCTTCTTGCAGACTAAAAATAAACGCTAAGATTTTCAGAAGTGATTAATCAATTGCACCCTTCTGGTTTAAACTGGTAGAAGGGTTATGAATCTCCAAGGGTGAGCAGAAGAATCTGTCTTTCCTGCAAAACAAGCCTCATTGGGCACCCATTTTCAAATTGTTGCTCTTGTCTAATGAACAAAATAAGTTTGTTCCTTTTTTTGAAACTCAGGCGTCAGCAGAAGTTCAGTATTTGGTGTCAGATGCTCACTGCAATATTCTGATGTAAAGAACTCTCCTCTTTCCAAACAGAATTTGCCATCTTTGGCTTCTTGTCTTCTTGTATAGCAAGAACAATGTCTGAGGGAAAATACATCACAGGCTTAGCAGTTAATTTAAATTTGAACTACCAGTATTTCATATTTCTTCTGCACATATAGATATACAGATTAAAGACTTCCTAAATGGATACTGACACAAACTGATAGAAATATTATGAAGATGCAGTCTGGTTATTTTATGATTATTTCTTGCACAACTACTGGTTTTGTAGTGGTGTATGGCAAAGCCTTATAATGATTTGATAGAACTGCAATTGGTCCTTGTAGGCCTGTTTTTTACAATTTTCTTAGGCAGTGAAATCTGAAACTATTATGCAAAGGACACAATCTACTGTCTCTCGTGATCATGACAAGCTATAAAATGTCCATTCTTTCGTAGACCATGACATTTTAAAATGCTTCTAGTTTTCTGTTGCTGTGTTTATCCTCCCATATCTCATTAACACTAAATGGTGCCATTATTTTAAATCACAGCTCCAAGTCATCCCTTTTCTAATGGGAATTGAGTTAGAGCCAAGATAACAGTATTCCTATTCTTCAGAGAGATTGACTGGGTCAGTTCAACTTCACACCTTTGTTAAACCCATTCAGTTACTTTACTATCCTTCAGCCTCAAATCAGAAGTTTTCCTGAAATCTGGGCCACAGCAGATCACAAATGATCACTATGGTCATAACTATTTTCTGTGAAAGTAGCAGAGGGGAAACAGTGAGAACTATGAGGAAAAGATGGAGAAATAAGAGGAAGGGAACCTGACCTGTTCTCTAGTCCTGCCTGCATTTGAGTGGGGGAAATTCATACCCATTTGGATATCACTGCACTGCCTGCTCCTGACATAATCTGCTTTGCTGCATATCATGGAGAGTTGCAAAAGGGGCAGATACACCAGGCAAAGAAGCACCAGTTAAGGAGAGTCATACTTAGAATAGAACTCTATGCTGTTAATTCAACTGAGCACTTGAGGATGTGTCTGGGTCACCCAGTTTTGAGAGGTAGGTATGCATGTGTTCAACATTTGGCACACATTTTCCTGAATATGGGGCTTTTTTTACAAGGTTTTTGAGCATTTATGGCTTAAGAACTGCTTAAGTGCTTTTTTTGAGTTGGCACTGGAATGAAAAAGCAGTCACACAGAAACTGAATTAAAATAAAATACCTGCCTTGTTGAAAGGGAGTCCTTGAGTTCTCAGTCCTGTGCTGAACTGGGATGTGCACTGTCCATCCTGTCATGCACCTGCACTCTGACAGCAGGGGAAAGGCTCACAGGGAGGTCAGTGAAATAGGGGAGCAGTAGGACACTGTTCTGTGTGCCTGGCAAAAGAGGAGTGGCTGGTTTGGAGAGATGGAGCAGCACCTACAAAGAGTTTAAGGTTAGGTACCTTTGGTCACCTGCCTCTGGCTGCCACTCCAAAAGGATCCTAAACATTGCAGGCATTGATTTAAGTCTATGGCTCTTGCAGATGAGAAAGTCTCAGGCACATTTTTAGCAGAAACATAAAAATGCTGACATCTTTTTTCTTTCTTGACTGCTCCATATATTATGCTGCTAATAGATGCCTCTCTTGAATTTCAGACAGTAAAAATAATTACCACAATTTCTCTTTTGCCTCTCCCCCTTCCCTTCTGATGGCTTCTGAGTCTCTTTGAATGAAGGCTTGGCTGCATAACCAGACCTGCATAAATCACATCAGCCCCTGTGTCTGTGTGTGCAATAGCAGCACATGCAGGTCTCCTACGCACAAGAGAGGATTAAGAACAGATTAAGCACATTGATTCTGCCATTCCCCCAGTGTGTGCTTCATCTAACTATTCCACTATACACTTGGCACATTTGTGATTAAAGCCTGTGTAACAGATGAACATATTGTAAGCAGATAGAAAGAAAGCAGCTATTAAAATTAGTTTGAATTACTTCTCTTGCTTGCAAAAAAAGAAAGCTCCTGTCCAAACCAGATCTTTTGTCTTCAATTCTAGAAGCAGTCAGAAGTATTTCTAAGTATCTTGTCTTCCCAAACAAGGAATTTGAAGGAAAGACCCCTGTAAGAAGCTCAAAGAAGACAAAATGAGAAAGGGAAATTATTCCTTCTGGGACTAAAACCTCAAATTTGGTGATCAAAGGCAGGTCTTCCAATGTGTTTATTCTGTAAGATTTTCAGTCCGTGGGAGTACAGGGAGTTCAGTATCCCACAGGATGTTCCAAATCGGTCAGGATTAGCCCTCTGGGTTGAGAAGAGTGATTGTAGTTCCTATTATTGTAGGAAGATGGTCTAGAATTACAAAATTTGAATTTTCTTTGTTGCCACTCCTACATTGAACAGACAATACTAATATTTTCCTTGCATGTACATCACCAGCTTGAAAATTTGTCCTTGGGTAGTGAGCTGGCCTAAATTCCAGATCCTAACAATACTGTAGATAATGGTAAAATTAAATTTTCATTTTGCTGCTTATCCTCCAATATAATCCTGACATTATCAGTAGCATGCCTCTGTGGCATGAAGGTTAACTGCATTCTGGCTCCATTTATAAGAATGCAGCGAGGTGAGTGAAGCAAGGGCTTGTTCTTCTCTACTCAGGACTTGGGAGCCTGCATCTGATGCAGTGCCTGGGATGGGGCTTCCCAGCCTGAGGAATTGGTGACCAAATGGGATGTCCATTTGTTCATTTTTGTCCCTCAGGGCGCAGCATGGGAAGTTCTTATGCAAGAGAGAAATGCATCTCCTAGAGAGGCTGTGCAATGCCACCCCAGGTGAACATCAAATGTCTCTGGTTCAGGATCATTCACAGCCTCACTTCATTTCAACATGAATCAAACTTCAGGTTCCTTTGTTTTGAGTGGTCAGGCCAGACAACCACCAAAAATCACTTCCTACCCAAATTGTGCGGGAAGCTTTTTTTCTCATTTACACTGGCAGTCAACCAAAACTTGTGGCCATTTAATTATTGCAATATTAAAGGCAAAAAGTCTTCATATTGTGGTCTAGGATTTTTTTCCAGTTATTTTTCCCCATTTTTTCCTACCCCAACTGTGCCTTCATGGTATCTCTACAAAGTGTTGAAAACCCAAGGACAATGAATCAGCTATTAATGGCAGAATAAATTCATTGATTTTTTTTCAGGAAAAGAATTACAGATTGTTTTCATATTTCCAATTGTGTTAATAATGTTCGAATTTAAGGACATAGGATTTTTTTTTATTGATTGAGAGATTGTTTGGGTTAATTTGGTTTTTTGGGGTTTTTTCTGCCAAATGCTATCTTCTGACATTAAAGAAAAGTACTAGGAATATCACAATTCCATCACTTCAATTGTTTAATACCTCTTCAACCTCACTGCCGTTTTTTTTCACTTCAAGTGTCAGCTATTAAATACACTTGCAATAGGACTTTAAATTCTGTCTGTGGAAGCCCTTTTCCAGACAAATATGCTATCCAGGTGCTACAGAAATTTATTGTTCAGTGCAAATTATTAAAACCAGAAAGTTGCTTTATTACTTTGACAGTCTTGCATTTGAAGTTAATACCCAGAAAAAAATGCAACAGAGCTTTAAAATGGAGTTACGTGGTACAAACTAAATCCTAAACCTGACCAGATGGGATATTTGGGAGGTAACCATTTTAAATCCCCCTTTCCCTGTTGTTTTAGGAGTTTAATGGGCTGGAGAAAATAGCTAAAGTGATTGACAGATGTATCAACATCAGAGAATATATCCACATCCTCCTCTACTACATCAATCCTACAGAATTAGCAATGGTAATTCAGCTTTTAATTGTGATACCTAGAAGGTTGTAACAAAACAGTTTAGTGAGTGACATGTATATGAAAAATAGAAGAAAATAAAATTATTGAGATTGCTGTAAGCACTATGGACATTGTGTAAGAATTAGTAGCCTCCCAAAAAACAGGAAAACAGCAGTGAATTTGAACAGCTACATTTAAATCTGTTTTTTAGCCTTTTTCTTTAACAGATGAGGAAGTTCTAGTATTAAATAAAAATGAACCTCGTCTCTCCATCTGAACTGAGACTCAGAATAATAATGAAAAGCCCACATGAATTCATTAGGAAGGAGGCTGAGTAAAATTTCCTGACAAAATAGACACTCTTCACCTTGTATCTTTCTAATATATTCAATGAACAATTGCAACTAAAATATAAGTGTAAGCTTATCCCAAAATTTGTTTTTAATTGTTATCCTCCTCTTTTCACATACCTTAGTTCTCCTATTTTATTGTCTCCTTACTGTGTTGATCACATAAACAGGAACTAAAAAATGAAGACACCCACCTTCTTGAGCTGTGTTTGTGCCAAACGATGCTCTTCCTTCCTGAAAAAAGCATTTATACAGAAAAAACATCTTGTTTTTCTTCACCTTAGCTCATAAAACCTGTGAGCACTCGGTTAATATGACCTTTGGTGAAGTGACTACAGAGAGGAGAGTGGTGAGGACGAGGACAAGGAGGAAATAGTAGGAAATGTAGCTAAGGACTGCAGCTATGTGTGAAGCCTCCAGGTCCTTTCATATTTTATTCCATTTAAGAAGTGCTCAGTCCCTCTATTAAAATTCTTATATGCACCACAGCACTGAAATGGTTGTGGTACTTTGAAGTTTGACTTAATTAATATGACTATAATTTGCTTCCAAGCAAATACCAGCATTGACAGCTAAAGCTACCATAGAGAGCAATATCTAGAAGATGCTTTGAGACATCTTTTTTTGTTACTCTTTTAATCCTTCTAAAAAGAATCTTCTGGTCACCCCAAATTACAGGCTTCAGAAAGTAAAAATGTTTAATTTCTTGATGGCCAATCTCTTTCCTGGGTTTTCAAACCATAATAAGGTTTTATTTATAAATTACCATAACTTGTATGTATGGTAGAAGCAGAAAAAGAGCCTTACGTGCCCTTATGTGGATTCTGCAGCACACTCAATCAAGGCATCACTGTTTGCACACTCTTTCTTATAAAACCTAACCTTGCAACTCTAAATTAAATGACCAGCACTTAAAAAACACTAAAGGAAGCTTTCAAATTATGTTGATTAAGCTGACAAGCTTGCTGATTATATTGTTTTGACAATATTTCTTTTTATTTAAAGAGTCCTGCGAGGCAGCACCTGCTGGGGGGCAGGCAGGATGCTGCTGTCTGGAGACAGCCCTTAGAACACAGCACTGCAGCGTGCTGAGGGCTGAACTACCTCCACAGCACAGAAAAGGAACTGTGACTCAGCCCCAGCTCCTTCCTTGCTACTTTTAGCTTAGGGGAAGAGTGTAAATTAGTTCCTCTTATTGTCCTTCCTGGAGTTGATTTTTGTCCCTTTTTTTGGTAAGCAGTCTGGGATGGCAGTTTATTGCTGCCATAAACAAGTGCTTCTCAGCTGACAGAAAATACTCCTTCACTGAGCACAAAGTAAGCCCGTTTCTAATGTAAGTTTCCAAGAAAAGTATTTTTTTAAAAGAACTCGTATTTAATTTCCTTTGGCTGTTTTACTAATAATGCCATTTGATTGAGTAAATAGACTCCTTCAAATTTTTCATTGAAACAGAAGCAACTTTCCTTCCACAGCATGTATTTAATAACTGTTCTGCCCCCTTAAGATGTCATTTAGTGTCATTTACAGTCTGCTGCTCAAATCCCCTGGAAATAGTAAAGCAGGGGTTGGATATTTACTTTTCACTGGTTTTAAATAAAGCCTTATTTAATCCCTAAGTGAAAGACTCGGCCTTCTCCTTGAGGAAAAGGAGCTGATAATAACTGTGAATGTGTAACTTCTGTGTCACTTAGAAAGATCTTCACTACTCGCCTTGGCACCTTCACTGTTTCCCTTGCTGTAGGTGTGTAACAGGTGTGAAAAAACATTTGCCAGTCAGCCAGATTGCCACATGACTTGACTGCAAGTAATCTAAACCAAAGATATTTAATTTTTGTGGCAGCAGATAGCAACCACCACAAACTAGCAGCCCTTTAATGTGTGTATGTTTTGAGCTCAGTCTCGCACCCCGGGAAGATCAGAATACAGTCGGTGGCCCAGATCGATTAAACGAGTTTTGTTTGGAAGAGGTGTCCCAGTGCCTCTCCTTTCCCAGCCTAACAGAACATCTGGCAACCTTTCAGAGACATAAAGGGATCTTTTGAAACCCACACACCCACATAAACTCCCAACATCTTTGATTTAAAGGAATCATGTTATAAAAGAGAATGGGGTGCACATGGTTTCATAATATTTTCCCTCTGATTCCTCTTACTCCAAAACAATTCCGTCTGCAAATACATTTTGATAATTAACACATTTTTGTATTACCTCAAGCAGAGGGGAACCAGCATTCTTTATGACCTTGGATTTGCTTTTTGGCACTTACATTACTGAGGAAATGCTCATTAGAACTCCAGACAACTCATCCCACTCTTCCCCAGCCCAAAGTCATTAAACTTTAACACAGAGGCACATTTCCCAGAAACAGTGTTATGACCAAATATCCAATTTAAATTGAAAATAGAAGAGCTGGATTCAAAAATTAATGGTAAAGAAACCTCAGCATGAAACGATAGCCAATAAGAAAAGTAATTTGCTAAAATTAGTCAAGACCCTCTATGCATTCATGTTCAGTGGCTGATTTTACAAGTACCAAAATGCTCATAGAAAGGGAGCCATGGCTACAATGCAAAATAACCCTGTCCCATGGAGACTGAGTGAAAGCAGGAGGATTTGTTTGTGTGTGTGGGCCCAAAATCATCATTTGGGGACAGCTCCAGCTGGCTTCAAAGTGTTTCACATCCAAGCAGTGGAAGGCATGCCTATATTTATTATATTATTTATTTTTATATAGCTGTGTCCTGGAGTGCTCTACAGAGTGGCTATAAAGATTAAATTGACAGAGTTTAAAAAATTAATATTAGTGGGACAAAGAGAATTAAGAACTGTCAACAGGAGAGAAGGCAAGGATATGCTTAGGAATGGGTTAGAGAGTCAATGAGGTGGAAAGAAAGAGGGAGGTTACTTTCAGCCAGTACATGTCAAGAAGGAATGAACTAACAGCACTAAGAGATCTTATGTGGCAAAGCAGATAAACAGAAAATACAGAATAAAAGGGAGGATATAGATGGAGGCAGACCCTGGGAGAAATAGGAGAATCACCTCAGAGGATTTTGGAAACAAAAGGTTAGAACTGAGTAGGGTTTGGTATTTCTCTGAAGCTTTCTCTTAAAAGAACTGCTCTTAAGAAGCACCTTCTTTAAACAGACTGAGACCACATCCTGATCTAATTTTCACTTATTCTCATGTGTAAC
This sequence comes from Aleadryas rufinucha, assembly GCA_013397815.1. Classification (NCBI taxonomy): domain Eukaryota; kingdom Metazoa; phylum Chordata; class Aves; order Passeriformes; genus Aleadryas; species Aleadryas rufinucha. The sequence goes on from VZTH01002840.1 coordinate 1,745,127, forward strand.
TTCCACTGAAACTCCTGGAATTCTATGCTTACAAAATATCAAAAATAGATCTGAAGCCTCTATGAAGCCACTAGAAATATTTTGAATTCATAAAACTGAGACTGCAATTATCTGTTCACTTGTTTCTCAAGGAAAAGCAAACAAAACATCTAAAAACTTTATTGATTTTGTAGAATAAATGAGTACAAAAGGCAACAGTAAAGCAATCTCTTTTAAGTAATTCTTTCATTGCATTTTGTTCATTCCTGAAGCCTCCATTATCTGCCAATTCAGATGATTTTTGTAAGCATTTCTGTATGCAAATGATATTGAGTAGAAACCCCAATGCCTGTATTATTAAGCAAATGATTAAAGGCCAAGCTAAAAGCAAACTCTTCCCAAGTTTGTCTCTGGTGTATCTTAAGGCTGGAAGCCTTAGGAGGGAGGCTGGAGCCCGGGTGTCTGGGGGAATTCATGTGATGAGCACTGTGGTGCTTCTGTCACTCTTGCAAACTTGCCAGCAAACTGTCAGGTCAGTTCAGGGCTTGCATCAGCCTTCTTGCCTCAAAATAAAATATAGATCTTGATAACCTAGACAGTTCCTCCCATCAGGGCAAATATAACCTTTAAACCCACATATTAACTGTGTGGCAACATGCTTTATGAATTTTCTTCTAAGCATTGTAATTAAAAGAGATTCAGCACTTGTTTAATCTGACATAACATGTTCAGCAAAGTACAACAGTATAGGCACATCTGTATATTTGCATACTAAAAAAGTCTAAAAATACTTGTTTAAAAGACAAAAGGTAGCTTTTGAATACATGACCCAGTCCCAGCTTCAATTATACGTTTCAGCACAGGATATTATGGTCTTGTTTTTAGCTACATGTGTGTGACTACCTAATTACAAAGCAATGCTTTTAAACAAATGGCCTGATTCTAGCATTCACAAAGGGCCACGTGAGGATTACCACTGTTAAACAGAACAGAACTGAGCTGGTGCAAAAGCTTATTGGAAAAAGAATCTTGCTCAAGCTTTATTTTGTCTGCTTCTCTGTATCTGGAAGAAAAATATGGTAAAATCCAGGTTGGCAATCTCAGATTGGCTTTTGAGATATATGTCATTAATTTAATGGTAAAAATATAATTCTTGACTGCAAGGAGCAGATGATGACAGTGTAGTTAGGCCTCTCAGTCTGTTACATGGAACGTCTAACAAATGGTTGCTTCAGTCTAAACAGGATGATATCATAAATTTTCACAATCAAATGTGTGCAGAACTGATTAAGTTCATAAGATGTGTGTTAAATGATTTATTAGTTTAAAAGATGCAAAACAACTGCATTACTCTGTCAGTGTCTAGTAACCTAGACATCTGAATGCCAGGTTTTCATCTCACAACCTCTGATCTAAGGAGTAACTGTGCCTAATGCAATGTATTCTTGAGACGGACATCTAATTATCTAACCCAAGAGAGGACCTCAGCACAGCTATAAATGCAAATCACCCTCTTTCCTGAGAACCTGACAAAATAAAGCACATTGCAAATATTTAAATAAAGAGTTTGGGGGTTTTTTTCCCCCGTGTGTTTTATCTTTTCACTTTCATCTGTAAGGTATCCACTTTTGACTGCAGCGTATCTGGAGTTCCTTTATTATTCATGAATATCAGTGAGTTGAGAGTATCTCTCGGGAGGGAGGGAGAGAATCAATAGCCCAACATTTGAAGTACATCTCTCACATTGGAGATTACAGTGGATGACTCACAGCGGGTGAAGCACATGGTTAATGTCTGGCAGCCCAGAGCATTTTTTATTACCTGAGCTCTCATGAGAGTGTGGGAGGGAGCATTATGCACCAGGGCCACCTACAACATGCACCCAGCCTTCAGACCATGATTTTCCCTTTATGAGGACTAAAACCTGGATGCCTCATGTGATCCCAGGGCTGTTCCTGTTCTTCTGAGAGAGGTTTATGGCGAGTAGAAATCTGAAAACTCTCCCAGGGACATCTGGATCATTTCAGTTTACCTGTCGGGGGCATCTGGATTATTTCAGTTTACCTGTCGGGGGCATCTGGATTATTTCAGTTTAGCTGTCTGTCTTTTCTGAAGCACCACTGGGCTTATTCTTTTGATTGTCACCCTAAATTGGCAGTCTTAAAGATCTATTTAAACATGTTACTTGGAGATTTCAAGATAAAAAGCACGGGCCTGCAATAATGCTAAAGTCAGCATGAATCCTCCTGGTAATGTCAACGGACTTCAGACCAGGACCTAAAAATATTATTCCTCCTTAATTTTTATTAAAGGGCATTTTCAAGCAAAACACTTTGGCTTGTGCTTAGTTTTAAGTATATATAAGTATTTAAACTCTTGCAGCTTGAACTCACTGTGCTTGGTGTAGCATTCACTCCTTTCTGTTCCATGATTTGGTGAACTGCTGGGGCTGTGTTTGAAGGAGAGGGTTTGAAGCAGCTCCCTGTGTACAAGCATGCATTTGTGCATACACTAATAGAATTACAGATCAAGCACTACTTTTTGAGCTTCTTATGAATTTTCTCAGTACCAGGATTACGAAAGTGTTGACTCTTGAGATTATTGGCAGAAAAGAGAGATAAAGTTCAAAAATCACTTTAAGAGATTTAAATATAAATTTCCATAGAGTATATTATTTATCATTGAAAAGAAGTAAAAACAGGTTTCATTTTAAATAAGAAGTAAAGCTATAATGGGTATTCTTTGCAATAGAGCTTATTCTTAATAACTGAAAAGAAAATTGTATTCTGATGATTTAGCTTTCTTTTTCCCCCTGATGACTGTGATCAATGAAGCTGCTTTTTAAATAAGATATGCTTAATAAAAGCTTCTTGTCAAGAATGAACTGATGTTAATGGCATTGGTGTCATTGTTTTTCTAGATGATCAAAACTTTCTGACAGAGGAAAAATGTTTACAAGGTTTCAGCAGGAACTCAGCTATGGAGCTTTTCGAAGTCTAGACACATTTTAATGCTGAATGTGATAATGAAACAAGTTGTGGTTATAGGCTGATCTTTAATGGCAGTTCAACTTTAAAAATGAACATTTGGATTTATTTAGTTAATCCAGTGTTTTAATAGAGTATATGTTAGTGAAGACAAGTGAATGTGAAGTTTCCACACTGAAAGTGGCACATGGTATTATTACATTGCCAATGTCTCTAATTAAAATAGTGGATTATTTAGCAGTCACTGAAAAATAAGTATATTCTTATCTCTGCATGGTAAATCTCATGATACCTCTCCAACAGACAGGAAAATTAATGCAAGTATTTGTAATGTATCCAGAGAAAAGAGGGGCAGAGCTCTCAACCGCTACCAGAAATATTTCCAGAATATATTTCTGTATATTCTAACAAGAATACAACTATATCTTCCCAGTTTATATCCATAGTTAAAACATGTAAGCAAGATGTATAAAACCAATTTTCCAAAAAATGTCAGTCACAGTTCAGCAAAAAATTGTTTTGTGATTTAAATAGATGTGCTCGTGTAATACCAGAGGGCTTTCTTTACACTGAGTGCCCATGAAATTGTCAAATGTTTTGAGTAACTTCTTTGAACATAAATCCTCTGTCACTGCTCTAACTGGCTGCAGTTTTACCTCAAGCTAATAGCACTCTTGCCCACAAATGGACTGAATGAAAAATATATTAAAGGAAATTATAAAGTCCAACTTTTAATTTAGTTTCTTTGGATGACTCATGATAATTTGAAGTCTTTAAATCAAAAGTAGATAGCGTTCTAAAAGACATTATAGTTCAACAATTATGAGCACAAAGCAAGAACTCCTAGGTGATGTTCTTTGGCCTGTGGGAGGCATGAAGTTGGAGTAGATGATGGTAATTGCTCCTTTAGCTGCCACATCTATGAATCTAAAGTACCTTTTCCACAATCCTGAGGGGAAGGAAGAATAGATGGTCATCAAGGAACAGTGGTTTCTGTTAATGCAGCCTTCTAGCTACCATTTCTGACAGCAGCTCTCTGTACAGAGATCACCATTCTGCTCTTTTCCATCAAGCATGAAAGTGACTAAAAACTTTTAGAAACACTTGTATAAGATGATGTTCAAGATATTGACTTTAGCTAAATGATAGTTAAGGTAGGTTACACCCCAATATCACTCAATCTTTTCATTTTACTACTCATCCTAAAAGTCACTTTGCTAAAGGAAGCAGACTTTATAGTGCTGGTGATTTATTCAAAGGAGCTCATTCTCAGTCCCTTGGGGCTGTCTTCAAATATATTTCCCTAACCAATTTCATGTTTCATGTTTTTCATTCCATTTCAAATCTTTCTCTCTCTTTACATCTCTTATCAGGAAAGGATCAAATTTTCTCACCTTGAAACAAGCTTGTTCTACCCTTTGGAGCAATCATGGGAGATAGGAATGCATCATTTAGATATTCTTGTAGGTAATCAGGAAGGTAATTGGCAGATCAGCTGCCACTGCAGATTACTCTTCAAATGCAATCTTAATTCAAAAAAGAAGGGACTCCCTGACCTCTACAAAATTAATAATGTCCAAAATCCACTTAGAAACTCCTCAGTCTTCATGTAGGGGTTTCTCAGATTTCAGCCTTTCTAGAAAAACAGGTAATATTCAATTTCCTTCCTCCCACTCATTCTTAAATCTTTGGAGACGCAGGTGAAAGCATCTTGAAGTCATACGATTTCAGTCCTATCTGAATTTCTGCCTCTGGTTTCTACACCACAGTGCACTTCTTAACCTTCACTTCTTGAATTTCCCACTTTACTATGGATCAAGTATCCCAAAAAAATATGCCATTAAAGAGCATAAATATTTCAGGTGATGGAGATGTGGCTTTTGCAGCGACACAAAGGTCTAGACAGCATCCCTGCTGTAGAGCTTCAGTGTGTGTTTTCTGTGCTGCTGCCACAGAATTAATCTTTTATGAAACATGAATATAGTGATGGGGTACATAGCCACATTTCTAACTCTTGCTTGTGAGCATAATTTTTATTTAAGGATATTTAACTTTTTATTATAAATGTATCCACTCTGGCTTAATTTCCTCCTTTCCTCTTCTGTGTCCCTTACTCATAACATTCCGTAGGAAATTTTGTATAATCCCCTGTTTCTCTCTGCTCCATTGAAAACTGTCTTCCTCCCAGCATCCCACAATAAGTCCTACATTCCTTTAGGCAGTAATCCCTGCTCATTTTCCTGGTGTTCTGGAAAGAATTTCATTATTTGAGCCACCTTGGTGGATTTCACCCTGGGATAACCATTCTGCTCAGGACATGGCTGTGTGGCCATGCAGGTGCTCTTCATTCCCCAGCTCCCTTGGCTTTCTGCACCTGTGGTCAGTTCCAGCACCTGGGCCTTGCCTTTGTGTTTAATATGAATAAAACCTGTAATTAGATAACCCAACATCAAGCAAATTTAATTTAGTATTCCAGGCAAAGCTGGGGGCAGGGAGGATGGAGATGTGGCATTAGCAATGATAATGCAGGAGGAAGGGAGTAAGCAGTGGGAGAGGTTTGTTGTGTAGGTGGGAAGTCGTATTGATGTTTTTTCTCATCCTGTAACAACAGGAACTGAGGCAACTGCCAAGAAGCGCCTAATGCCCCGTTCTGGCAGCCCGAGCAGAAAGACAAGAGGTTCACAGCTTGATTCCTTGCTTTTGGCAGCTCAAAAATGATAAATGGAACAGAAGTGCTCTGGAAAACAGCAAAGGCATAATTAGGCATCATTTACCCATGGCAGACAGGGGAGGTATGTGCTTGTAGGCATACAGCACTTTTCACATTACATTTTTTTATTAACCCTTTGTTCCTTCTAGAAAGTTTAAATTCCTTTTATTCTACTTGGGTACCACAGTGAGGAGACAGTTTTATTTTGTAAGTGACTCAAGCAGGTTTGAATAACTGCTCAGTTAATAGTTTAGAAACACGCTGGGAAGTTTTGAGTTGTTTATTATTTTTCTCTTTTGGTGATGCACAAATAGCTTGAACCCTTTGAGGGAACTGTGATGAACCCAACAGCTGTGGAAGCAAAATACTGGAGATTCAGTCCTTGCCTTGCTTCTTCAGCTGGGGAGATAAGAAAAATCTCTTTCGCCAGGAGATAAGCGAAGGGTGCAAATGGGTGACTGCCCAGCTGACAAGTGAAATTCAGTGGAGGATCTGCTCTGTCAGAAGCTGAGGAAAACGCTGTGGCAGTTTCTCTTCTCGGTGATTTGTGGCTGCCCTCCATTGCATCCTGCCCAGCAGAGCAGCACCAGCACTCCTTGCTCAAGGTAAGGTGAGTCAAACCTTGCTTCAGCTGTCAAGGAAAGCTGCTTAAAATAGCCCTGTTTGGTTGTACACCTCAACAGCTGAGGAGCATCAGTCTGAGCCGTTCCCCTGACTCAGCTGAATGGAACAACGTGCTGGGGAGAAGGTTGGAGCTTTTCAGATCATCTCACCCACCACAGGCCAGTGGAAGACACTCTTCCTTCAGATTTGTCTCATCTGCAGATAACAGCCTCTCTAAACTTTTTTGCTGGAAGACTAGTAGGATTTACACCTTGTGTTATGTGATATGACTCATGGTATTTATTATGCCTAAAAAAAAGTGATTTATTTATTAAAAACAATAAAATTATTGATTTGCACAATTAGAAAAAAACCTACCTAACTACAGAAGGAAAAAAAAAGTGATGCAGAACTTTTTATTTGTAATCTAAATACAGATTTGAGAATTAATTTTTTTCCTTAGCCACTTCATTATCCTAGATATCTTGGAAGAAAAAAAAGCAGCATAGCTGCACCTTTTTCTGACCTCCCTATAGTAAAATGGCAGTCTCCCAACAACTGTCAATTTGCAAAGAAAGGTGAACAAGTAGTTCTTTACCTGCCAGGCAGCTGATTTCAGGATGCTAAGTAAGCTTGGAGAGACACTGGAGTGTTATGCTGCCCGTGACAGCCTCATTAGGAAATGGAGGCAGGTAGCAGCACTAGAGACAGCAAAAAGCCTCTTTGAGATTTACACCTACTATTTAGGGGGCTCTATTTCCTGCAACATTCCTCATAAGAATTGTATTAAGCAGTAAACTTGTAAGGGCCATCTATAGCAGAGAAATCAGCATCTCTCCAAGGACACTACAGGATGGGAAGCTGGCTTGTGTGCTATTTCTGGCCTTTTTTTGGGACTTTGGTCTCAGTATCACCCAGTTTCAGACTAGTGTGATTTTTCTCAATATCACTCAAGCTGTACTCCAGGTGTTGGGATTTGGGGAGCCAACAGACACAGGCACTACCTCTGCACAGTCATGGTATCCATATTTCTTAATTGACATCTTGCTGGTTTGTGCTTAGCTTGAACCTGCAGTAACTGACTCAGTCTCCTGGTGAGCCAAATAAGGCACTGAAATTCAGCTGCCTTGAATGTTTGGCTGCAGGAGGTTCCCACTGTGCTGCACAGGGAAACCACATTCACATATCAGCAACCAAAACATGCAGCTGGAGTCCTTGCCCAGCCTTAGAGCCAGAGCTGATCGGTGCCAGAGCCAAATGATTCCAGCCACACTGGAGGAATGCACATGAGGATCAGTGGGTCCACATGCACAGCCCCTTCTCACAAAAAATGTGCTGGAAAGCTTTTCTTGATGGGACATCAATAGTGACAAACTCATGAACATTGCAATAAAAATCCCAGGATCTCTTGTAAAATCTCTTCAGGGAATCAAGTGCTGATTTTATTTCTATTCTTTTCTCCTTAGGATGTGTCCTCACTCTTCTCACTTGTGCAAAAAGAGCAAAGTCCATAGCACTGACACGCACTTTCAGTAAATGACTATTGATTTTATCAAATCACTCGGCTGCATTTCAGTGCTCAAGCAACTATGGGGCCATTTATTGCTTCCTATTGTGTATTCTGCATCAATGAGCATTTTGTGTTCCAAATGGTGCATTGTGGAAGAAAATTACTCGGAGTCCTCAAAATGTAGTCAGTTTGTTAATTGGTAAAATGCATTCCTTGTTGGCAATTGGTTCATTCCTCTCTCCACACCCCAATATCAGAATTTACTGAAAGGCTCCTTGAATGAGGAGGGAGGGGGGAAATTGTAATGAAAATAATGGACATGTTGCACTATAAAAAAGAAAATTGATATTTTAAAATATTATGGAATGACTTGTTTCATTCATTCATCCCTAGTATATGTCTCTGAACTGTCAGCATATTCTACTTCCTAGTTTATAGCCTGATCTAAAGTTATTCTTCAGTTTTTCTCTTTGTGCATTAAAAGGAATGTTGTGTGGGGGGGTTCAATATACTACTTGCATTGCATTTATGCACTCAGAAGTGATTTAATTCCAATAATCTGAAATGACAAGTACTGTATGGGTTTTTCTCTTGGCATTAATAGGATTAAATCAGAAGTGAGATATATACTGACAGAGAGGCAGGAAGGATCATAAAAATAACATTTGAAATGGTTCTTAAATTGATAGAAAGCTCAAAAAAAAATGCAAGGAAAAACATTCAAGCAGTGGGAACAAGGGAAATGTACTGTTCATTAAAAGAACTAAGGATATGGGCAGGTGGAATAAAAGTGGCAATGGACAGTTTTATGACATCTGTTAATAGAGAAATGCCCTAGAGATTAGAAAGAGGCCACAGCAGTTCTAGTATTCAAGAAAGAGAAGCAGCAAACACAAGAGAGAGTTAGTGATCCATTAGATTAACTTCAATTTTGGGATAAGCCTGGTAACTCTTCTTAAGAGATCAAGCATAGGAACCACCAAGAAAAGCACAAAAGAGATGCATTTCAGATTTCCTTCTCTTTCTTTCTCCTCAGTTTTTGAGTTTTTCAGCTAAAATCTTCAATAAAATCATTAAAAATTAGATTCTTTCCCAATCCCTTAGTAGCAGGGAAATTTGTGCAGAGTTAAGGAGTGGAATCTATAATTGAGACCAATACCTAGGTGAAAATTTTGTATTGTAAATAAAGAATCAGTCTTATATCACTGAGGAAAGAAAACTGAAGGCCAGAGAGTACCAATACCTCTTAAATATAAAAGGACTTCATGCTACTGAATAGTCAAGTTATGAAAGGAACTGTCCTTTCATTTATAAGCATGAACTGAAAGCAGGACATCCGGTGAACAGAGTCCACAAGAGCAAATTAAGGATGGATAAATAATAAAATATTCATTTATGTACTGGAAAAAATGAATAAATTCTTCATCTAACATGGCTGCAAGAGAGTTCTTGGGAAACAAAGAATTTTTCTTGTAGGGAGGGATAGAAAGTAGGGTAAAGATGCATGAGGTTTAGCAGAGAAAAATGCAAGCAGCTCACCTTGGTGGGCAAGGATGTTGTTTGACATAGGAGAACATTTAACGTTGGAAAATTGCTTTTCAAGGCCTGGTGTTTGCACAAATTTGGCATCTTTCAAGATAAGACAGTAAATGCTGCTGCATCCTGTGACTGCTTTACAGGTTTTGAGACACTCAGTCTGTGTTTCCTCTCTACCGTTTCTACACAGGCAGCTGAACAAACATGCACCAGTGCAAAAAGCAGGAAAAAAAAGACAGGATAAAAGTTTTAGACCAAGTTGTGACATTGTGCAGGTTTTTACTCAGTTTTAAAAGAAGCTTTATTGGTTTGTCAATATTATGGAAGAACATGGTGTCAGTGATTTAGGTTTTGCATAGTTTTTGTACTCCATAGATCATAACTTAGACTTCAATTTATATGTGGTCAGACAGAAGGGGGTTGATTGCCATTTATCATTTTTCAGCAAGCTGTAATCCTTATCAAATATTCATTTTCATAGAAATTCGACATAAAAAATATTTACTCCTAAGCTTTCCTTAGGAAAATAAAAAGATTTCCTTTAAGATTTTGATTCACCCCATGGAAATTTTTTTTTATATTATAGGCTTTTATTACCTATTTCAAGAAAATATCTGTTAAAATTAAGTAATTTTATTAATAATTGTATAAAACTCTGTTGCACAGGTAGTGCTTTTGTCTTCCTCCTGTTACATTAATAGTACACAATGCACAAAATCTAAACTAAACCTTTACCATGCTGTATAGTTTGGAAACATAATTACTTTTTGTGCTCACAAGAAAGATCCATCTGAATCAGTAGAGATTGAATGAGCTTATACAGCAGTAGCATTATTCCTTCATTCATACAGAGACTCTACAGAGGGCTGTAGGATGAAAGAGATGCAAAAGACATACAGACAGATGCAGATTAAATTTGGAGCGTGATCGATTGATCTTTTATGTTAGAACATTTTAATAATATCCTGTCTTTTAGTTCAGATGTAGCATCTGACAGCAGACATGATGCAAATCCCTTGTAATGAAAGGAAAATGCTTCAGGTCTGTTGTTTGCTGTGAATTATTGCATCTCGTTTGTTGCCCCTTACCTCTTCCTAGTTCAGCAAATTCACAGTCCAGCTGCTAAATATATATATAGACAAAATTTACTTAGGCTTAAAAGTAGTTCTGGATAATTTTGAAAGTAGCATTGTTTCATCTCTTAGTTGTTCTAGGCCTGTTCTAACAGCAAACGAGAAAAAACTCTTATGGGCATTGAAGGGTCACTACCCGAGGATTCCCTCAGTACCTACAGCTCTCTCAGCCAGGTCAATTTTCTGTCACTGTAGAAAGATAAATAAGTATATTAATATAGCAAATATCAGTTTAAAAACTGCCTTTGCTGCATTTCAGTGCCATGCACAATAACAGACATGGAACTGCTCCCTCTCCAGTACCTGCATTCTTTCTGGATTTCATCTGTAAGTAGGGAGCCCTCCTTGTGCTGTCTTTATGGAAAAAGATTTTCTTCAGGCCTGGGAAGAACAAAGACATACTAGGAAGAACCCGTGTCTCTACTCCTCTAATCATGTAAAATGCCTTCCTAACTATTCTTTGTTGATTTTTGGTTCCTTTATTTTTCCAGATCATTTTTGATAAGTGCATACAGCACTCTGCATTTCAGTCCACTGCTTTTTTTGGAGAAACTTTAAGCTCCACTACTGCATAATATGCAGCTCAACACAAAATAATAATGAAAAAGTATTAATATACTGCTTCGATCTAGATATTAAAATTAATTTTATTTCTGTTGATTCATTAATTCAGACCTGCAGCAATGTGTTAGAATGGATTCATATGAAAAAACCCCAAACAACAACACAAAACAAGTCATTATTAAAAAAAAGAAAAATTCATATTAACTAATAGTGTGAAGTAAAACTTGTCTGAACAATTTCCCTTTGAGGTGGTCTTCTGTTCAGGTGTTTTTCTTCCCATGAAAATGTCACTATTTGAAGAACTTAAACTCTCCTGGGTATAGTCCCACCACAAAGCAGCCAGTCACATGTAACTCCCAGAACTGCAATGGGAGTTACACCTTAAGCCCCCCTGTATCAGTTAATGTGCATATGCAGAAATCAAACAGCATGAAAGCAGTAACATCTTTTCCCAGAGTTACTGAGGTTTATTGTTAATCTTTGCTCTTAAAATAAAAAAAAAAAAAANTGCTTTTAAAAAAAAAAAAAAAAAAAAAAAAAAAGTATTTGCTGCAATCCTTCTAGTCAAAAATTCACTTTAAATTTGACAAAATAGGATTTACATGGCAATGTTGGATGTGAGAACCCTTGAGAGAGCATTACAGTATTATTCAGATCATGTGCATTTTGATGTTCTATATTTGCTTATTTTATCTGACACCCAGTTTACCCAATGTTCCAAAGTTGTTGTCTGCTCTCACCCACAGGGTGCCAATATTCAAGAGAGGGATCTCTTCCTGGCCTTATTACCTCTGAGCTAAATCACTCTGTAGATTATTCAAGTTCCCTGAGACTGAAATGAGAAATACACATCGGTTATTTGGTATCTTCTTATTTTTTATTAGCATATGAGCATCTCAGCATCCTGATCTGTAAAGGTTTTCTTCGTTAGTTCTCTGCTAAAGGCCTCAATTTTATACATTGAAGCCTCAAAATTCTCATAAAAGTCTACAAAACCAGAAGGCAAGCACTCAGAGCTGGACAGCAGGCCTTGATTCAGGCTCCATGACACATAAATTAAACATTAATGCACCAAAATTATTGATTTTTTGGAGCAAAGCATTTTTTTAATACTCAGGGGAAAAGGTGAAAGTTTATTCAAGTTCCCAGAATATTAATACATTGGAATCCATTCTTGAATGTTCTGAGGATTATCCTGTAATGTTGTCATAACAACAGTTTTTCGTGTCCACTCTAAGAGCTGAATTTCAGATGCAATTAAGGATTTTGTGTTAGTAAGAAAAGAGTTCTGATTATTAGGGCTGGAATAAGAGGTGCAATCTCCACCACTGGAGCAGCAGAGGCCTGACTTGGAGGACATTTCAAGGCCTATTTCAGAGTCACTTATGTAGATGTGTCTATTGCTGGCATAAACTCTTGGTCACTGAGAGGCCTTTGTCTGCTTAATGCTCACCCCAAACATTAATCTTTGTGTTAACAATGTTAATTCCCTCGTGAGAGGCGTTGCTGAATAAGAAATTCAGACTTCATGCTGGCACTGATATCACTTGATTATTCCTTGCCGCGGGTCCTGAAGTGCCTGTCCTGACCCCTTCCTTCTCACAGCTGCGTTGCACATCGTGGTCATTCATGCACTCCAGTCAAAAGAGTCACCTCACTCATTGTGCAGTGCAGAGCCTGACACGGCAGATTTGCAACACTGACATATTTCATGCCAGTGGAAGGTGACTGGGTCTGTTGATTATTCACATTAGATGGGTTATGGCCTTTAAGCTGGCAGGCAAAATATCTTTTGCTGCTGAACTCAATAAGGGGCTTAGCAAAAGTGACAGAACCCTTCCGAAAAAAATCAGGATGAAAGGTAGGTATTCAAAGCTAAGTGCCCAGATGAATAATGGAGACCATTCATGTGTTTAAGGAACCTGAATAAGATGCTTAGAACCCCAAAATGCTAAGGTTTCTCAGGTTGGATTGGAGCATCTGAAAACTATAGGTTCCTGGAATTTGTTGTAAGAAAAACTCTTTGTTTAGAACCCTCTATGTATGGTTATATTAGATTCCTTTATACATGAACTGAATAAAACTAATTTTAACCACCTGACATTGAGTATTTCAATAAAAATATAATTACAAATCATTCCACTTGCACACTTTCTGCTGAAGGGTTTTACTTTTGATAACCAGACAATAAGAAGTTAAGAACTTTCATTCTGTGCAGTCTTCCCCATTCAGAAGTGATCCCATTAAGAACTTTTGTCTTTATGATGAGAATAGGATTTAATAAACTTTTTTAATATATCCATCATTACTATATAAATGAATTGTATTGAATTTATGTTGTGTTGTTAACAAAGAACAATTTGTCAAGCCTATCTTTTTGCTTATAATTATCTCATTAAAAGGACATTTCTGTGTTCACCATCAAACTAGTATTTCTCTCCATTTTCCATTGTTCCATTCCCTATTAAAAAAAAATCTAGAAAAATACAGCCTTTGAAAAGAAAGGTCAAAGTGTGAATTTACTTCTGTTTAAAAGCTGTGGTATTGATTTTATTATGTGTGTGAATCTAGATGTCTCTGTTCTTTACCTCCACAAGATTATGTTATTGGGTTGAGCTTGTTAGGTAACTGCATCTGGTTAAAAGAAAAAAAAAAGCTTCTTCCTGGAAAATGTCAGTGTTAACAAAATGTTCTGCAATGATTTAACCTAAATGGAAATGATTCATTATATCAAAATGGCACAGGACGCTTTCTAAGTGAATCAAAACAAATGTATGCTGCATTTTCTTAGCTTATACATTGTGATGGTTGTAGCCTGGGATGCCACTGGGATTTTAGACAGAAAAGAGGGATTGTTTTGAATGGGTCAGAAAAGATGCTGTCTCACTAAAAAGCCTGGCTTATGGAACACAATGGGATGTCATGCTCCCTATCTGGAAATGGATCGAAGTCTACAAAGGGTATTTTTTTCCACAGACACCTCTAATGTCAATTTTTCTCTAATTGTAGAATGAAATCACCGTTTATAAGGTAAGCAGTAGGGGAAAGTTCAAACTTATTAAGTTAATTTCTATCCCACTTAAAGCAGAAAAGCTTATGAGAATGAGAGAACATGGGCATGCACCGTGGGCTGGCTCACCTTTGTGAAATTCACTTCAGAACAGGAAATATTTCTCAGCTGCCATCTCTCAGCTCCCATTTTCCCCTGGTGAGGATTCTGAGTGCAGTACCCCTTTCTTTACTGCCTTCAGCACTCCTCCCACTGAGGCCACTCACACTGGGGCACATCACTTCCTACACAGACAAGATGTGGTGATAATAGATTAATTAAATATTTTTACAAATGTCTTTGATAAAAAAAAAAAAAAATGCAGTTTCTTCCTCACATCAAAGAAATACTAAGAGGAAAGGGGACGGAGTTTGGAACCAAATATCAATGTCTATTATTCCTGAATCCCTGAAACACAAAAAGTAGTCCACAATGGGCAGACAATGTATTAGCAGCAGATTGCTGTTTTGACTATAGACTTTAGACATGGAGTACAGTGATTATTTGTAACTGTCATTCTTAAGGATAAAAAATTATACTCAATAATTTTGAAACCTAGCTGAAAACTCCTACAGGGTGTGACTCAGGGTTGTATAAACATTGTGAAAATTACAGAATGGAACTCGGAATGGCAGGGACTAATCATTAAAGACAGCCCACAAAGTCTCAGGAAAGGCAAGTCACACTCAAGTAACCTTTGGAGGCAATCTGAGGAGAAGATGACCAATCATATTACATTTTTATACCTAGATTAAGAAGAAGCAAAGCCACAAGGCTCTACACCAACCATATTCTTTGGATCAGACCCTGGATAACGAGAGTGATATGAAGTGTTGCCAAAACCTCAAACCGTTTGAGGGGTAAAATAAATGGATTAGGAGATAAATACACACGTTTGGCTGTCTACCTTTCCTGGAGCTTTGGGGCAGAAAGTAAGCAAAGACAGTGAGTAAGATAAATGATGGTGTGGTGTTTGACATGGCAGCACATGCCTGGCTAGAAAGAAGCATTCAGAGTTTGAGTGCAGCATGAGACAGAATACGTGTCCCACAAACATCCCACCCCAGGGCATTAAACAAGAGTATCATTAGCAGTATTTATGTACATTAAGATCATCGTGCCTGCTGATAGCTCACATCATCATTTGCCACTGCCCTCTGAACTAGGGGGGTTGTACAATTTAGCCCTGTTACTGGGCTGGGTTTTACTCAGCACATTTGGGGTGACCATCTCTTCTTGGTGATGTGGTCTGTGACTTACAAATAGATGCAAAACTTTTTGTTCTACAGGCCTAGCAACACTTTTGTGTGACAGGCCTAGCAAAGATCCCAGTGTGGTTCCAGTATATTTAAGGAGAGAATGTACTTGGATTTCTTTGATTTTGATTTTCAGAATGATAATGACTGTTGATTTTTTTCACATCACTTGGTATTGAGCTGCACCTTTAGATATTTTAAAAACTTGTGCAAGTGGCCACACAGTCTTACCCAAGCACCCCCAGAAAATGTTAAATGTGGTGTTAAGGCCAGTCCAGAGTGCCAGGCAAGTGCATTAACAGTGAGACTGCAGACAGGATGTTAGATGGGGAGGAGAGCTGCTGGTCACTACAAAAGCTCTGTTCCAGGAGCTCCCCGAGGATTCTCCATGAGTTGGTCTCCAGTGTCTAACATTCTCCACACTGAGCACAAGCTTATGAGCTCAAGCTGGGCTGCTTCAGCCTGCTCTGTGCAGCCTGTGCAAAGGACCTGTGCACATTCCCAGCCAGCATTCCCCTCTCCACCAGACACAAACCTGCTCTTTGTCAGAGAGTCCCCCTGTGGCCTCTCCAACACGTACTGCAAGGGTAATGTTTTGTAAGAGAGGAGGAGAGCAAAAACAGGGAGAAGCAAATGTCAACCAGCAAATAGAAGTGGAAACACCTGTTTGGCACTGAGGAACAGCTGTACACATGCAGCTGCTGCTCTCTCTCAGTGAGCACCACATGCTTGTTGCTTTACTTAAGGTTGACCATGTTCTTGGTGGGTCTGCAGGATTCAGTTGATGCTATTTAGAAAAGGAGGCTTCTTTACCCTGTGGG
The DNA here is from genome assembly GCA_013397815.1 of Aleadryas rufinucha. NCBI lineage: Eukaryota > Metazoa > Chordata > Aves > Passeriformes > Aleadryas > Aleadryas rufinucha. The sequence goes on from VZTH01002840.1 coordinate 1,761,275, forward strand.
TTTACCTAGCTTTAATCAGAGCTTCCATGGTAAATAGCAGACCTGTAAAAGTTGTATCTGTTTTTTAATTTTATTTCTAGACAAGAGTTTTGAAAAGGGAAGTTTTCTTACTACTGATCCTTAAAATAAACTGTGGATGACTTTTAGAGAATGATATGAGGAGGAGATTTTTTTTTTTTCCTTCTACCTCCAATTACCTTTTAAAAGACTCTACAAGCAATCTCATTTATGGAGGATCTACTTAAAGTGATTGTGCTTGTTGGAATGTAAACATGATCTCCATTTTTGGAATTTGTCTCCTTTTTTTTTAATAGGAAATTTTTCTCTTAAAAAATGCAGTTCCATTGCAAACTAAATGGATTCTGGGGTATTTCCATAATCACTTTGATTAAAATAGTTTATTTGAAATTAAGCATACATCTTCCTACATGCAGGAAAGGTCCCATTCCTCAATCATATGTAGGCAATTAATTCCTGCTGGAGAGCATCCAGCTCAGAGTATAATTATAAGCAATAGCTAAGAACCATCAAACTCTATTGCATTGAACCATGAAGGAGAGAAAGTATGAGAAGAGAACACAGGTTTTGTAGAGATATGAAAGCTGAAAATAATTGGCCTGCAAGCTGAGTGCAGATGCCTAACCATGACATAAACTGTGCAGAGTAGCCCAGTAATAAAGGAATTAACTGCTGAACTCCAGGCACCACTGCTGATCGTAATAACCAATTCAGAATCAGCCTGACTGTCCCTGCATTTCTTTTTGTTTCTTTCTTTCTTGTAGTGTAAATTTGTTGTATGCCAGCAATAAGTAATTAGCTTAAAGACAAGTAAGTTGGTGAAATTCAGACAGTTCAAATTTACAGGAATGAATTAATTTTGCCATAACATGTGCAAAGTTAATTAGAAGTTGGGAACATATGGAATAAAAACATTAGGGCATTCAGTTCATATGAAATTAGGCATTGATACAATCTTCTCCAGAAAAGGTAAAAAATTAAATGCAGGAAGCATTAAAAAAAAAAAAAAAAAAGTCAATCCGGTATTACAATGGTAAAGAACAGAGTGATCTTTTGTAAAATATATAAATATATTTTGGCAGTGACTTCTTCCCTTTTTGTCTGCCAAGTCTTATGACAGTGTACATAAAACCAACTGTAAAAAAAAATCTTATAATTAGAGTACCCATCATCTTGCATTAAAAATTGGTACAAAAAATAAATGCCTTTAGTGGATAGCACTTAACTCCAGCTGACAGTAGGCTCAATCCTACATGTTTTACTCATAGCTTTAGTGCTGGTGACGTCAGTGACTTTTGTACAAGGCCAGCAGGGTTTGCCCTGAGTCGTGTTTGCTCAGAGGGAACAGACATAAAAAAACTACCTTTAAGGAAAATTGTAATATAATCCAAGTAAAAGCTCTGAACTTCCTGTTGAAGAAAAGCATTGTCTTTCCTGTGAAGAAATCATGTTCAAAGACCCTTTTATATCTGTATGCTTTGGGTATGCTGAAATACACCAACGTTTAGCCTCTTGTCCTCGTTTTACACAGTCTGTGTAAATCACTCCTTTATCAGCATTCCTTGGGCTGGCACATCCCCAGTGAAGGGCAGTGCTCTGCACAGCACCCTCAGCTCAGGGGGAAATGCTCTCTGCATCGTGCTGCAGTGATTTGTCACAAGAAAATGTCCCTCTCTGAAATCCTACACTACTAATTGGGGGCAGGGTGTGCTTTTCTGATTGTGGCCACTGCCAAGAAAAACCTAAACTCTCCCAAGGTCCCTACTGGGAAATAACCAGAGAAAGGGAGGAAAGGAAAAAAAAAATCCACATGCTCTTGCTCTGTCTTACTGACATAACTTTGGAACAGCTCTTTTGAAAGACCCCTTTTGCTGGCCATAGCATATCCCTGGCAAAAAGAAAAACGCTTGCAGAAACCTATACCTTTGCCTGTTAACACGTCTGGATGGGCACCTCAGGAGGGCTGCTGAAGTTTGTGATCTGCAGTTTGCTCTGCTTCACCACACACCTGCAGCTCCTCGTGCTCCCTGGTGCGAGTCGCTCCCGCAGGCAGCTCCCGGAATGGTGCTCAGCCACCTTCCAGCTGGATATTTGCCACCCAGCCTTGTGTGCAATGCTGCCTGCCTTAAAATGCTTTGCAGACAGATTTCAGACCCTCTTTCCTTTTTTTACCTTGCTATGAAATCAACAGAAGGAGCTGCTCTAAGCCTTGCATCTTTGAGCATCAGCATCAAACTTTGTAACAGTTTGTGTTTTGAGAACACGTCTTTATTCGCTTCTGTTCTTGGTTGTCTCTAATTTATCCAGGCTTACCTTAAAAATATTTTGCATTTAGTAGCACATTTTCAGTGCCATTTATTTACCATTTTTTCACCATTTAAATAAAAACTGGAGAAACAACCATGGCAATTAACAGCACGTATTGTTTCTCTAAGACAATCCTTGTAATTAGTATGTTAATTTCCCACAAATATGACCAAAGCTATATTAGCAATCAGTATTACCATATGTTTCTGGAAAGAAAATAATCATCAAATTGTTTAGGAGTCTCCTGGGAAAGGAGAATAGAAGATCTGATTTAAGACAATATCATGTCTTGAGAAAATTACACTATGTCCCTGTCATATTTTTATCTATTATGGTGCTGTCTGCTGATGCATTTCCATTTGAAGAGTGTTATAATTTATCATGGAAGTAGAGGTCTATTGAATTGAGGCTAGTTAAGTGCCAAGAAACAGAACATCAGAATTTGCTGAGTGTGGGACAGAAAGTTGACCCCTAGATAAAGGTGGAGTCAGTTCTGTCAGAACTACTTGTATGTTATCATCAACACTCGACACAAGTTGTGCAGCTTTTCTCTCCTTTTGGCAAGCAAATTGGGACAGTAATTATTTGATAAGGTTTTTTTAAAAGCGTCACTGCAGTATATTCTTTCTCTATTTTTCTACATTGCAATGCAGCCCAAATTTGCTTGTCATTGCTGCATGTTCAAAAATCCAGGATCTGTCCAAAGGAAATATCATTGGAGTTGGCACAGACATCCTTCTGGGCTTCTGTAGCCTGGATAATCTTAGATATTTTCTGCTGATTCAGGTTCTCATGATGATAATTTCATCTTTTCTCACTGTGGAAACACACACATTTGTCATCTAAAGTATGGAGTGCAAAGACAAGCAATGCAGTGATGCCATATGCTGAGGAATCAATGTGAAAGGAATTTGGAAAATTGTAACCCAATTTAAAAAGAGGAGGCCTTTTCTAGGGACTTGGGCCCTTCAAAATCTGGGTATTTCTCATCAAGTGAGAGGGCTGGGGAAGGTTAGCCTGTTTGAAGTGTACTTGTTTTTCAGATTTCATAAGAATTCTCTGCTATTTCAAGTTTTTTCAGTTTCTGTGCTTTACTATTTAGAACAAGTTCTTCCCTTAGTGGCATAAGGAAGCCTAGAGGAGCAAGTTAGGCAGAATCTAAATATATAGAATATCCTTTGGCTGTGTCAGCAACTCCAGCTCTTTGTTTTATAGGTATATAAGACTTTTTTGGCAGAGACTAACCAAAGAAAAGGCTAAAAATCTAGTTTGAAAGAACATAAACTTTTGAGAAAAAGCTCATAAAACACGTCTGCAACCACGTTCCTTGCATGGCTACTCAAGGAGAATATTTTCTAGCCTTTTGTTCCTGTGAAACTCCGCTACATGCTCTGAAAATCTGAAAATTGCCTCTGGATTGGGGTGGGGAGTATTCTTTTACATGATTTGATTTTTTTGTAATAAGAATTTAAAAGGAAAATAGAATGTACTGCAGGGCCCCAAGAGTCAAAAATCAAAAAATGCCACATTAAAGCTGCATGAACATTTATATGAAAAACATGCCTTCATTATAGTAGGATAGAAAAAGTTTATTAATTCTGGTTTATTCTGTGGGATTATGCACTTTGAATCTTAACATTCCCCAAAGTTCTGCAAGATCAAGTTTTCCTATTTTCCTGATGAAGCAGTTTGACATTTCACATGAAGCTCATGGTCATTTGAATATCTTGAGTATTAATACTAAAATGTTAAAAATCCAATGAACATAGTTGTCTCCCAAGCAGTGGTTATATTTCAAAAATAATATACTTAGACTGATCTTTTTTTTTTCCTGAAAACTGTATTTATCTAGCTCAGATACACATCTTTCTATAAATCCAAAACTTTTATCCATAGACTATGGGAAACAGATACAAAGATAAAGATCAGTATTATTAGCAGCTTCCTGATTAAGAAAAAGCAGAATGTGACAGTAGTTTCATGCATTAACATAGTCTAAATATTAGAGTTAGATATGAATTCAACACCCATGTTGATGAAGGTCTGTCGTGAGCCACAGCTATTTCTGGACAGCTCACTGTGGTAGCTCACAGCTGACTCATTTCAGAGGCGAGATAAAGAGGGTTTTTGCACTTGCTTGACACAGTGTTGTGTGTAATTATGTCCTGCTTTTTTGTATTTGGGGAGTATTTGACACTTGTATTTTGAGCCAATGACATTTCCATGAGAGCCAGTTCTCTGATACCACACTAACTTCATGTCACTATGGATCAGCTGAGGTAACTACTGAGAATATGTGAGGAGTCATCCCACTAACTTTTGCCAAATCCCATGTTCAGGGCATTGTCTTCTGGGTAAAAGAACTTACTGATAAAGTATTTTAACAATTTATTTTCCAACTCTAGTATTGGTGCTGATTTTAATTGCTGAAACAGCCAAGTTTCAGTGTGCCCCCTCCCCACAAAAGGCTTATGTCATAAAATTTCTATCTCTTATTCCATAATAAATATTAAAAGAAAACTTTATTCTTTGGAAATAGACTCCACAAAGAAAGATCATGAATCTTTTAATTACAAAGATATTATGGGATGCAATTCCACTGGATTAAGGCAGTGGTTGTACCGTGGTTTGCTTAATTTTACTGATTTGTTGTCATAAAATGAGAACACTTTTTGAATTGAAGTGTGATTGTGCTGAAAATACTTTGTAGGATATAACTCAAGCCTAGATTCCCTCTCTGAGAATGTGTGATGGGTGTGAATACACCAACAATACAGTCCAAACTTATGACTTGACTCCACAAACTGATTTTAGATATAGAGCAAAGTGTGCAAAACTGGTGTGCTGCATTGTCCTAATCAGTTCAACTTCATTGTGGAAAATGAATTTATGATAATGTACCAGAGAATCATTATTCATTTGACCTTATTAAGCTGGAGTAGAATCAAATTGTATACTATTGACCTTAACCTTGGCTCACTGTGTAGATGAATGAAAATAATTGCACTTCTGAAAATAATCAAATGGCTGCACACAGCTCTGCAGATTGAATGGACCTTGGCTCAGTGCTATTAGGAATGATTTAGCCTATAGAAATAGAGTTTTGTAATTAATGAAGAACAAGGACAGGAAAAAAATAGTACTCCACCAGCTGCCTTTAAGCAAAAGTGGATGAATGCAATTTTATTAGCAAGTAGTGGTTATACCTATTGAGATTGGTTTTAAAGGCTGAAACAGAAGAAATGCATGGCAGGGTGGAGATGGAAATTATGGCTAGAGACCTAGAATGAGGTGTGTTTGTAAGCCAAATCAGACAAGTAACTAAGGAATCCCTAACTATTATTCCAATTAAGAAAATGGAGCTACTGAGACTTGCAGCTTACGTGTCTTTGGTGGAAATTTGTCTCAGGCACTGTAAAAAATAAACCAAAAAAGCTGGAAAGTTGTCTTTCCTGAGGCCAATGAAAATATTCCCATCTTAATTTTGGGAAAAAAACCAACATATTTGCAATTGATGCTGCTGGAACAGCGGAACAGTTTGTGGGTGTGTGTTTGTGGTCACTTAGGTGGAACGGTGTGCAGTCCTTCTTGTTCCAGAACCACTAAAGCAGCAGCTCTGAGACCCAGAAACCCTATTGCAGGAACTGGCATTTAAGTGGCACAGTCTCCTGAGGCCGATTGAGGCCTGATTTTAAACCTCTTACTTAACAAAAATAATATGTTGTATGGTTGTTGGGTTTTTTCCTCCTCCACATGATATTTTTTCTTCCAGAAGGGATAAAGAGTCAAGTTCCACTTTGTCCTATTAATTTAATTAGTATTGAATTGATGTAATTGAGAACAGAATTTGTCCTGTGCTGCTTAAATTAAATGAGAGCTCCATCAGGCTGATTCTTTCGTATTACAGTGCATCTTCATTACAACATCATTTAACTCCCTCAGAGATTTCAACCCTTTATTTATTTTCTCATGCAGAGTATCACTCTGATACCACCAGTCAGGTAGGGCACTTTCCTTCACAGAATTTGGCTACTCTAAAAAAAAAAATAAAATAAAATGGGTCAGGGGCAACCTTGATGAACATTTCACATTGTGCTTTTAACATTAATGCTGCAAGATTTCATTGACAAAGTTTGATGACTAACACAAACATGCTGGGAATACTTTTTTGTGGCAAAGCAGTGGCACTCTGTGTTTACTGCCCAGCTGTTAACATGAAAGGGGGACACGTTGGCTGCAGAGCCAATGCACAGTTGTCCTCCTTTGCTGAAGTGGTTTCATGCCAAACACATGAAGTTTTAATTATAAGCAGTCTGAAATATTTATGCTGTTTGAATTTCCTCATTCTTGTACAGAAAGAAGACAAAAGTTCTTTTGAAATGTGATGATAGAAAGTATTTGACACCAACACCATGCAGTTGTGGTGCCTAATTAATTAGTCTGAGTTAGTAATTTCGTTGTTGGGTTTTCTATTATTGTATTCTCTTCTTAGCGATACCTCATGCCAAGAAGTGTAATTGCTCAAAAAGACATGGAAGCAATAATCCTTCCCTGCTCCTTCCATAGCTCTCTTCTTCAGTTCAAAGAGAGTTTGGTCCACGGTGGGAATTGGCATCGCTGCACGTGGGTGCTTCTTGGAAAGAGATCCACAGCTCTGAGTGAGTCACTTCAGCATCCCTTTCAGTGCTTGTTTGATGATACATTTACCATCTAAGATCCTTTTCTGCACTTAAACACTCACATTAGAGCTCTTAAAGGTTTAGCTAAGCTCCCAGCTTCTTTCATAGCACAGCCTGCACCATGACACTGTGATTACCCTTGTAAAAAGTTTTTGTGGTTAGCAGAGACACCACCAAGAGACAGGACCTGGGGTTATGCCCTGTGGAGCCTTGAAGCTCTCCTGTTGGCCAAAATAGCTAAGACTCATTGGCTAGAACTGGTGAAAAGAGAAGATGATATCCTAGAGCTGACCACAAGGCATGCATTCCACACCAGCACATGCTTTGTGATTTTGTGATCTTATGGCAATATGAAGCTTAGAAACATTTTCAACCCCTTTCTAGAGAAATAACTGATCATTTGAGTCGTGTGTGTGCATGTATGGATACATACTTATGTACACATATGTACATGCAAATTCTCTTTCCCTGGTTTGCTTTGAATGGCTACTGAGCCACTTGTGAAGCCTCACTCTCCTGAGGTCTGAGGGCTTAAGTCTGCCTGGATCAGACCCCGCAGGGAAATTAAATGGAAGAAAATCTTAGGTGCACAGATCATTGCAAATTCAGCAGGACTCTTGAGAAGTGTTACTGAAGTTATGCACTCAGCTTCTTTCATATACTTGAACTCTCATCTTTACAATTACTCTGATTTTGAGAACAGGTACCATCAGCTGAAAAGTGATTCTTCTTCACTTTTTCCCTCTCATGGCATGTTCCTAGTCTGGGAGAATGAATCAGTGCTTCCTGATGGAATGCAAAAATGTGATGAGTAACAGGGAATTGTTGGAAAGAACAGATTAGCTTAGTGATGGAATTTAAAAATAAGAATTAAATAAATAAATAAATCCAGAAACATGGATACATGTATAATCTAACACCAACTTGTCTAATTCTGAACTGCAACTTCTGCAAGATGGAGAATCTGCCACTGTGCAATTAACTAAGTTCAATAACAATTCCATTTTCTGTCCTTCATTAAAGTAACATCAGAAAAAGTGTCTACAGTGCAGACTCAAGCGTACTGGAGCCATATCTGGGTTTTAAATGAGCTATCTGGGATACTGGGAGTCCTTGCCAAGGTCAGGTTAAATTAATCTTCCTGATCTCCACTTTGTCATAGCTATGCAGCTCTCATTACCCAGACTAGCTCACATAGTATTAACTTGGGTATCTTCTAACTATACTGTTTTCCATATTGCAGATATATATATATATATATATATATATATATATATAATCAATGTACTTTTTTCAGTCAGCCGAGAAAAATCCAGTTGCTTATGGTACAATCCACTCAAAATGTTTGCTGTCCTTGCAAGTCCCTTAACACCTCTTACCTACCTTATACCCAAGCTGCATGCAGTATTAAAAATACCTGAATTTTTATCAGGTGTCCTCAAATTTGCTCCCTGATAAGTTGAGATTTGCTAAATGGGTTTTTTTTTCCCTTCCCTTCTCTTTTCTTCTTTTTTTTTTTTTTTCTGATCACTATTTCAGGACTACCTGTCCCTCACAGCTGAACGTCTCCTTCATTTACCTTGTACTCCAGGTCTTCTATAGATTGCAGGATTTGATAATCTCCCTCCCATCCTGCCACATGACTTGCTAGCTAGCTCATCTAGCTCTGAGCTTGGATGTCCTTGGATGTCCAGTGTCACAAATGGAGTAGACAGACTGCTTGACAACCCGCTTGATTAGTGTGGATGTGAGCATTTTACTTTGGACAGGGAAAGGAACTTTATGTTTAAAAGTTCACTTCTAGATACTGTTCACTGTCTGTTCTAAAGGTTAAAAAATGGAGCAGTGAACTGGTGAAATAAAAAGTTAGTATGAAACAATAGGATCAAGGAGGAAAATACCAGCAAAAAACAGTAAATATGGTTCACCATTAACATGTGTTTAAAAAATATGGTTTTACCCTCAAGAAGCATTTCCACAGTACCCAACCAAATGCAGTGCTTCAGTCTACAGAATCATTTCTGCACTGTGGCTTTTCTTGCTATAAGACTGCCTGTTTAGCTATCTGTGCAACTGAGTGATCAATTCCACCTGTGATTATTTGATGATTTCCCTATTTCACAAGGCCTTTATTTATCTCTTAGGCTCTTTCTCTGAATAAGGAAGTGGGGTTTTAGTGCTAATTAAGTAATTTTTCTTTTATTGCTTTCAAACATTTTATTTTGTTTTTTAGTTAAAAAGAAATAGCAGCATCATTGGAAAAAGCCTTACAATTGCCATCACCTCTTCTCCACCAATGAGATTCAGAGGACCAATTCATGACACACTTCTCTCTAATAAAAAATGTTGCTTTATAGTTTCATAGAAAACCAACTCAATCCAAAGCTGTGAAGCCCAATTGACTGGGCAAGGATAGGAATTAATCACAGGACATTAATAAACATTTATAAGGGCTATAAGCAATGTCAGATACAGAACATTGCATAGGTTGAGCACCTGACTGAAAAAAGCCCTGAACCTCTTAGATGAACAATCAGGATATTCTCATTTCCTGACACAGGTCTTGATGCAACTTTCCTCCTTTTTTTAGTTGGTTTTCTTTAAAATGAGTTCCAATCTTTTTATTTAGCTCCCAAATAATAATTTAAAGCTTCGTGAAGCTTGATAAACATGGTTCTCTGTGGCTAGAAGTCCATTCTTGATGACTTTGCCTGCAAGATATGGTCTAGAGTTAGAGCCTTGCAGGTAGGAAGCCCAATTAGGGGGTTTCCTAAAGCGCTTGATGTGCATGAGTGCCCCACAGTGTAAAAAGTCTGGTCATTCCTGTGGTGCTTAAATCCTTCAGCCTGTTGTTTTGGGGAAGGAAGAACAACACATCAGGGAAATGATGCTGACCTTCTGCCTTGCCGGCAACCTCAGAGACAACAGACTCAGTAGGAGAGCAGATCCTTGAGGTGAAGAAACCTGTCCCTTAACAAAACTTAAGATATTAAGTGCCCCCTCACAGTCATTTTCTGTGCAAATATTTTTCAGCCTCTTTTTAAATTAAAACTCCATTTGCTACATGTATCTAAGTTTTGCAGACTGCAATGTTTTGTCAAACTCACAAATTTGTAACACAAAAATATATTTGATAATGCCTTCATTCAGTTTCCTTATATTTCATAAGGCTGGCACAATAAGACATAGTAAAACATGATGCATTTCTTGTTCCTGTACATTGATGTGAAAGCAGAATGCAATGAATATAAAAGACACTGTAAGCAAGATCATTGCAGAAAAGCCTGTGGCTCATAATTTCTCATAGTGGTTTTTTTCTGTAAAGATTCATAGAAGTTTCACTTTTAATATCTAAATATCTCAAAGACTTCTTTCTCCCCTCCATTTGTCTCTTTCAAATTTGTGAGAGTTCTGTTTGAACAATGTCTGATGATCTGTGCTGCTTCAGCTACGGGTGTAATGCCTCATACTTTTCCAGTGGGATCATTGGGAGCAATTTTTCACACTTCAATCTGTGCTGCTGCATTAGTATAGCGGGGATATCGTGCCAGTGAGCAGGTTTTATAAATGAACACCCAATATGAAATACTTTTAGATCAAAGTGCATTTGGATCGTGGTCTGCAAGGCTGGACTCGATTTGAAATGGTCACCTTGTGATAAAAACCTCCTTATCCTACTCATTGTATTTCATCTTGCAATGTGGGGCTGTACAGAATATAAACTCAGGTTGTGCAGTTCTGGAGAGGGCTTATATGATACCTCCTACTTTCCCATCTGCACTTATTCCTTTTTATGGAGGACAGTGCCACAGAAAGAACCTCTCTATGTTTTGGGTTGTGGTTTTCTAACAGTGTTTCAGAGAAGTCTCGATTCTGACACTGATAAATGAAATCTAATATATATTCAATTCAGAATACTACCTCTTTCTGCTCTCTTTATGCTCATGAAGAGCTGCATATGGTGAGTAGTATCTTATCCCTAGAAAAGCAATATTGATTTCAGGAGAAGAACCTGAGAGGTGAGATATTTACAGAACAGCTGTAGAGGATTTTGAAAGAGGTCACCACATTTTGACTTCATGCAGTACTGACATCTTTCAGATGTAGCAGAGAAATCATTCTATAACAAAACACACTGATCAATAAAACTCTCAGGAGAAGCAGTGAGGTTATATAAGGTTGAATCCATTCCCCAAAAGCTGGATAGAGGATGTAGATTTCTATGTTCCTTGGAAGGAATGCTTCATTTCTAGAAAATCAATTACATATATTTTATTAATCTTATGGTGGCTTAGAGGTGTTTTGGGGTTTTTAAACACCACCCATCCCCCAATAACTAGAAAAATGACACCCTGATTCTCTGTGGTCACAAAGGATCAATATTCACCAGGCATTGCATCAGAATTTAGCATATTTTTTCAAAGGCTGCATGTAAGTTGAATGTGCCAGCAGAATTGATTTAAGGCCATCTATCAACACATGAACAGTTTACTTTTACATTCACGTGTGAGATGCATCACACAGTCTTATATCTGATACATCACAAAGTGTGCTGTTTTCCTATGGCTTGTTTTCCAGTCACAAAGGAACCCAGCTGACAAGCCACCTCAAATGAAACTCTCCCTGGCATTTTAATTTCTCAGCTTTGTAACCTGGCAATTACGTGTTAACCTGCCTGGCTTAGCATTGTGTTACATCAGTCATACAATGGTGAAACAGGTTAGATTTACTCATTTCTACAACCAATTACCAGACATCTCATTCACACACACATTCTATTCACAGCCATTACATGGTTCATTTCATAGAAGACTGCATTTGTGTTGCTGTGTTTATACTTTATTTTGCCTATGGATAGGGAGAAATGTTGTTCTGCTGAGTACTTTCTCATCCTGTCCTCAGCAGATTGCATATGCCTCCATAATTTATTTGAAACAAACAAACAAAGTCAACAAAAGAAACAAACAAAAGCCCCCAAACCACAAAATAAAGTTACTGGTGCTTTCAGAATACCTTGAGGAGTTGTTATCTCCAGCAGCAGAAGCTGTGGCATCCAGTGTCTGCTATTAATATGCATATGCCAAAACTAAAAGGGAAAAAATGCAAATGTTTGTCAAAACTGTGAATTATTTAAAGATACTATTCTGTCCTACCATCTGGAATACAGAATTTGGATCATCTCACCATCACATGAACATCTTAAAACATCTTCCCTGGTCATGGATATGGACCTTCTCTAAAATGATGGCTGTGGCACAGGATCTTCTCTTCCACAAGACCTGGACTTTGTGTGGCAGATGTAGAAGCGAGGGAGATAATTTCTGTAGTGTTTTCTTGGGTATTATTAATATTTGGCATGACTAAAAGTCCTTCACCATTGCCATGTGAGATGACACTCATGAAGAAATCTGTACATTCATTATCTCAGCCCTCTGGTGGATCCAGATCATGTAAGGGATGGGCTCAATTAGTCCAAATCAAAGCAGTACCAAGACCAAGATGTGTGGGTTCCCAATGGAGTACCACAGCCAGGGCTGAAAAATTAATTTAGAGTCTTCATTATCACAGAAATGGAAGTGTGAAGTCTTATGCTTCATTTTAGAAGTAGTCATTGTTGCCTGGTGAAGTAGTAGGAAAACTTCAGGATGCCTAAGTGGCAAAATGAAGATTTATTGATCATATTGATGACATTTGACTTTTGAACATCTGAGGAGTTTTGACTAAGCTTAAAGGATGAAGCCTTGACTATTTTAGGTTCACCACTCTGGAGCTCAGTCCTGCATTCCACTGCCAGCTTCTGATGAAATCACTGAGATTTTCTTGTGCATAAAAATGCAAGACCAGGTTCCAAAGAAATGTTTGAACAGAATCACTGTGAGATTGCTTTTGTAAAGTATTTTGTCTTTGTTTCAACCTAATGCCTGACTTCTCCTCTTCCTTGATTCTCACTGCTTATGAAAAATGAATCAGATTCATTTGCACTGTTGAGCACTTCCAAGAGATTTTATTACACATTTTTATGTGCAAGGGCCATTTTGAAGAATATATATGCTCTCATGTTTAGTGCCCACTTTAGTTTCTCTTCCTGGCAGTTACAATTATTTACCACAGTTTTCCAGATTGTGCTTAGAAAAGAGGCAATAAAAAAACAAGGTGAAATCCTGATTTCATTAAAATAGAAAAGAACTCTGCTACTGATTTCAGCAAAGCCTCTGTCTCCACAGCACACATTTCTTTGATTCTTGCTAGAATCAGAAGTGCTTCATGTGTAGTCAACTCATTCAAAAGTCTAATTCTCTTCTGAGGTCCTTTTTATGAGATGTTACAGTTCCTTAAAAAAAATCAGGTTTTAAAAGCAATGCAAAGTACACCCCAAATTACAGAAGAAAAATCTTATTTAACGGCTTTTGAAATAAATACTGCACTTTTCAAGGAAACAAATAGGAATTCAATACTCACTCTAAAAGGAATTTGACTCATGCAGCCTTGCTAAGACTATTTATCTGCAAATTTTTTGTGGCTACTCCATTGTCAGGGAAGTTTTTGACTTTGCTGCACATCATGTTATGCTGCATTGTAACTCAAAATCACTGACATATTGCAACAGCTGCTCCCAAAGAATGGATACAACCCCAGTGGGTGTCAGTCTCAACAGAGATCACCAGCGCAGCTCTGCACGTGGTTCCTGAGAAGTAGAAAACAGGAAAGCATGATGTACATGAGCAGAGAGAAGCCTGGCCCTCCATAAAAGTAGAGTCATTAACTCAGATTACAAAATATGTGAGGAATTATGGTACCATGAGGAGGCAGAGCTTAAGACTGAAAAGATCCAGAATTTTTGGTTTAGTTCAAGAAATTTAAATAGTTTAATTCAAGTTATTCCAAAATCTCACCCCACTAGTCTTGCTTTTCAATCAGTACTTAATCAATTTGATATTTGTAATATTTTATCATCTTACGAACATATAGAAAAAAATCTTTTTAGGAAGTACATTTTCTGCTAAATAATATTAGGTGGAAAATTGCCACTAAGTCTTAGTGACATCTGACTCTATAAATTGACTGACATGACTTAATAGACCTACCTGGAAAAGTCCAGCTCCTCTATTTAATTCTGTGCAGTCACTCCTTTACTGCTCTGTCTATGAGGGTTCAGATGCAGCCTAGTCTCATCAGTGAGATTTCATGTTGCTGAATTTCAGTCATAAACGTTAATTACTTTGTATTTTAATAATCTTATGCTGGCAGAGTTATATAGGAATAGTTTCAAGCACTCACCATACAGGATGAGCATTAGATTTCTTGCCTTTTCTCAGCAATCGCCAAGTTGCTGGCAGGCAATAGTTTCAGATAATTTCCATCTAATGGTTTGATATCATATAAAGAACAAAGGAAAGTTGTAATGAATCATAAAAGACATTTTCATTATCCCAGAATAAACTGGATGCAGTTATTGAATGAGACAGTTCTGTGCTATTGTATGCTGGAAAATTTCACCAAATCATAGCTAGCAGTATCCTCAGCCCACAGCTAAGCATGGAGTAGGAAAGAGATTTATGAAGGAAAAGCAATAATAAAAACTCTGAATTTGCCAGATTTAAAAAATGCATTGCAATCAACACTGGACTCCTCTTACTAAAATAATTGCAGCCCTAGTCCATTTGATGGCATCTTATCTCTTACACAGAGGAGAAAAAAGATAGAAATAAGAATAGAACTAACTATATGTTTTGTCATGGGTGACCAAATGTATGAGTTCTATCCTGGCATTAAAAGTGAATACAGAGCTGTGACATGTGGATTGCCTCTAATCTAAAAGCACTAACTTCTATAGCTGCAGGCATATGGTTAAAATTCAGCCTTTTATCACACCTCCCATTTCCATTTTTTCAATTCTAATCCAAAGGCTCATTGATTTTGCTTGTCTATGGTAGGGACACTCCAATAAACAATGAGGAAAAAAATGCACTCTTACAAAAATAAATAATCAGCCAGTGCAGTGCAGTGAGATGAATGCTTAAAATGTTAAGACCATCAGTTTTCTAAGGGAGCAATTCTGTAAATATTACTTGGTCACTGAAGCAAATGGTGCCATTCTAATGTGTAAAATTTTTGATCAAATCCCACCTTTGAGCTTCCTATCAAAGGAATTTTATTCCAGTTACTCAGTAACACTCATTGTATTCATCACATTATTTTACAAGAATGTAGAAATCAACACTCTCTGCTCAGATGAGCTCATGGTTATCAGACTGAGAGTGAAGCTTCTTGGTGAGGAAGAGATTCTGATTTAGGAGAAACAATAGGGAGAAATTTGAGCAATATTTTTGCTAGGAAGATGTTGGTTTGTGTGTTGCTGTTGGCTTTGTCTTCTTATTACACTGAAACTTCCAAAATCTATACCTCAAGTTCTCCAACTATTTCACTCAGTTCTGGACAAAATTTCAAAAGACATCCTTTGGCCTTATCTGTACTGCTTTTAACCCTTGCATGGCTGCAAACAGAGGGTTCTTCATTGCAGGCACAGGTGGCATGAAAAAGGATTGTTTCATGGCTCGTGTCTGCTTTTCATCTTCCCTTGAGGTACCCCTTCAGTGAGACCAAACTGGTCATGGAAAACTTGCAGGAAGATGCCATCACATTCCTTCCACCCACACTGCTGTAAAAACTTTATATGGGCTGTAAAGTCACATCACTCTTCATTATATTTTAAACCTTGAATATTATTATCTAGCCTAAGAAAATAAAAATATCGTTCTGATTTTTCTTCTTCTGGAAAGATGAGACGGATCTCAAATACATTACTGCCTCTTAAATGCTTATAAAAGCATAACTACAAAATAATATTTTATGATATGCTCAGCATTATTTTCCTTCCCATGTACTGCTCTTGCTGACTTGAGCAAAAAAGTTATGCAGTCCATGAATGGAAATAATTTTTCATCTAAGAGAAGAGTGAAGGATCGGTTCTTCCTCTATCCTGTACCTGGTGGCTCAGGTCCCGTTGTCTCCCAAAAGTTATGAAGTGTGTTCTGGTAGGAGTCCTATCTTAGCAGCTCAGGAAGCATGGACAAAAAAATGTTTATATTGAAGCCATTGTAAAATTATCTCAGAGGCAGAAAACTGCTATCAGATGGATAACAGGTCTTACCCTGTGTAACCATTTTTATCTTTCTTTGCTCTGTTGCACAAAATATCTAAAAAAAAACAGATCAAAAAATCCATAGAGGTCTTTTTATTGACTCATAAAGTGCTTCATTCCTATGCAAATGACACTAATATTACTGAAATGGCTCACCAGTAAATAGGCAACCTAATTTTCAAACCAGTACCATTCTTAAAAATCACAATTCAAAAAATAGAACGATTCCATTCCTGCGAAGAATGGGAGAGAAAAATCGCTACACACAGAGCTGTTTAGAATTACAGAGTGTTGTTTGACATGGTAGGTACTGCTCTTACTATGAAGAAAATAGCTTTTTTTAACTCATGGGCATCTAGTAGGAAAACTGAATGGTCTGAAAGAATATGATAAAAACTTTATCTCCTTCTTTCTGAAGTCCGTATTGATTTGGATTAGATCCTGTGTATATTGCATGATAAGCAGATTTGTATTTATTCTTTTGTATACTATGCAAGGCATCAGAATACAAAATCAGGTGTGCTTAAGCTTTATGGATATGGTCTTACAGTAATGCAGCAGCCACGCTAAGCCATTTAGCGGAGAGAATTGTTACTAGGAGAAGATCCATTACATTTTTATAGAGAAAAATCATAAACCCATACTTCACACTTCTGTGCAGGCATTAACAATAAACTAGATAGGAAATCATTCAAAATGACATGAAGGAAAATAATTTTATGATCACTAGAGGACCTTGAAGAGACTGAGAGTTACACTTGTAAAAATTACAATGAGAATACATCCTTTACAAATGTCTTGTAAAAGAAAAAATTTATTATCATTGTTATATTTTGAGGATATCGTTTTCCTGGTGATTTTTAGCAGCTCTGCTCCTAGTGGCAGTTCTTTCTTTTTTTTTTTTTTGATCTTTGACTGAATGATAGATCATTTTCACATTTTTGACAAGGACATAAGAATGAATGGGATAATAAAAATTGGGAAATTGCTGTTTATTGATAACAAATCTCATATTTACATCCCACTTTCAGTAACCAATGGAAGAGAGGATATGTTTACATAGACAGCTATCATCCATTTTTTATAAAACTCAACAGCTGTTCAGCCCTATACAGCTATTGCACTTTTAGTCAGGGCCAGGAAATAAGTGTTTTGATTGGAACTGCCAAATGTCTTTAGTTAATCCAAATATGCATATCTGAGATTTAATATGGCCAGAAGCGTAATTTCTCTTTGTGTTAAAAATTAAAAATTATCTTTCACAGCTCCAAGAGCGTAGAACTATGACCCTATATCAGTTGAGATGACATACAGCTTTGGGACTGGCTCATGGACAGTTTCCATCTTACTGTTTGACCTGTCATGGCCCTTTCTTATGAATTTATGAGACATTCGCAGAAGAAAATTTAATATCTGCATCTGCAAAGAGCAGGAAACTTCTCAAGAGAAAAGGAAAACAGTCATCTTTGATGTCATCTAATTTACTTACATGAATATACATCAATATGCTTCTTTATTTGAATGCATGTTGCCCTTTATTGTCAAAGGGGACTCCACAGGAGAATTTGCCCTTTGGCGTCTATTGTGCTTTTCCAATCACAAACCCAGCATGAGCATAAAAGTACTTAGGTATAGGATTCTAAGTTCTTATAATTTTCAATGAGTACTCAGAAAACTTGTTTATTTTCATGTCTACATGTCTCTTGCCTACCTAGTTTAGTAATTACAGGCAAGTTTCAACTTTGGGGTTGGGTGAGAACCTAACATCCTCTGTTTGAAAACATGGAAGGAATTTGCATATGGCAGTCAAAGCTCATATGTAAATGTCTACAGTATCCACCTCATAGATGAGTTAACACAACAGTAGGATCCAGGGGTTCTGCTCTTTCTCACAGAATAATATATTTGCCCTCACTTTAACCTCCCCACACTCTAAACCAGGCCTGCTGAAGTCAATAGCACTGAAGTCAATAGCTGCAATGAATTGCACTGAGGTCAGCAGCAGTGTGCTTCTGTAAAATTGGCATAATCTTGAGAAGAATCTGTCCCAGCATCTTTAACTGTCAGCTGTTTCTTTTCTTCTACCTCCTTCCAGTGACAATGAGCATGGGAGACTTGCACTCCAGGGAAAAGTCATCTAACACAGACTGGGGGAAAGGAAAGGCTCAAGGACAAATGTTACAGTCAGGCTTATAAATCTCTGCTGAGACAGGTAAATAAGAAGATGTTCTACCAGAGAGGTGACCCTTAGTGAGTAATGAAACTTCTTTGAGGCTAAGTAGGCAGTGTGTATCAGTTAATTAATGTATAATGGAATTTCCAGCTGTGGTTTTACAAATATGCAGGGGTTCTTCCCTCTACTCCTTATACTAAGATATCCCTTGGAGGAAGTTCTTCTTTAAATTACAGTGATTTGAGTCTGCAAAAATAAAAGAAAAAAAAATTACAGAAAATAGGAACACACAAATCTCAAGATCGTTTCTTATGCACGTAATATTCTGACAGAGTTCATCTATTTTGAGATTTGTACGTGCAACTCCTTCTCCTCCCCCAACTCTGACACCTTTAACACATTTCTCCAGATATTTGGGATGTGCTGGTGCTGTTTTTAATGGGTGCAAGACTTGAAGGGGGCAAGTTTTTCTTGTGAAGTTTTTTATGGTGACCCAGGAAATTCTGTGAGCAAGCTCCAGTGCTGGCAGTTGGATGAAGCCACATTCTCTTTAGTGGAGTCAGAGTTCAGTAGCTGATGGTCTGACCTTATCTGACAACAAGAGGCACATAAGGAGGCAACAAGGCACCTCTCTGCTATTCTTGACCTTTGATAGACTTTCCCCTTACTATATATTGTGAACATTAGCAATTTTTGTTGTCTATTACCAAATTATAAATTACAGTTAAACAGGATAGGTTTTAACCATGAAAAGTATTAAGGGAAAAATTGCTCTAGTTTTATAATAATTTCCATCATATAAAGAGAAGTATGTATGAAACTTTCAGAAAGTCTATTCTCTGTGTGCAATTAAATTATTTATATGGTGTATAATTAATATGTTCGGTGATTTTGGTAAAGAGGCTTAGCTTTTAATCCTTCTCTAAAGATAAGAGATCACAGGAATGAAATGCAAATTTGAGGTCTTATTTTATGTTTGTATAATAATATCAAGCACTATTCACTGTGAATGATTCTCAAGAAAAAAACAACAAGAAATCCAGAAATCCCCAGAGGCTAATGATTACATTATCAATGCAAGCAAATTCCTCAGCACAACGCTGAAAGGCTTAGGCACAACAGCAGTTCAGCACTGTCTGAATCCATAGTGTAGCAGATCAGCTGTCAAAATACCTTAGTTTCCCATAGGTAATTTGGGTATCTAACAGGTGTAGCAACTAAATGCTCTAAATCCATGTGTTCAAGGACAAATCTTCCCAGTTTCTGAGGCCACAGAGGCCCCAAATATTGCTGAACTGCCAGTTTCATTACAAGAAGCTGGACAGAGTGAGAGAGAGACAGACAGACAGACTGCAGATCTGCCATGGCCTTTGGCATCACGATCTGCAAGCAAAGAAGAAATGTCATGGCTATGATCTGCAAAGCGTGGAAAGCTATTGGCCATACACTCAGAAAGGGGATTATAAAAGGCCAGTGACAGAGCAGATCTTGAGATCTGCACAAGATGAGGTCTGACTGATTCATGCATTTCCACTGATACACGTACTGGAGTTGTGGAGCGGTGTGAAAATGTCCAGCAGTGCTGTACATCCATGTCCCTGTGATGCACACACGTGCCACTCACTCTTGTTGCAGCTCGCAGTTTGCCTCATAGAGCAAATCAGCTTGTAAGAAACAGGCAAGCTTCTTAGTGAGTTAATAAAATCTGATTTCTTACTGATTCACTTACTGCTTTCTCTTATCATAATAAAGCAGCTCTCTTCCAGGCTCCCTGTAACCACATTCTTTTCAAGTTTTTTCCCTTGACAAGCATATTCTCTAACCCAAGCCTCCCTGCCCACCCGCCCCTACGCAGGGAGCCTGCTGATCACAGGCCAGGCTGGTGCTCAGAGGCTCCCTGCTAACTCCAGGCTGCCTGGGGAGGGGAAGAGCAAGCTGAAAAAATAACTTCTCCTGACTGCAGGGTGGTCGTGGGTCCTACTGCTCCTCCGAGCTGCGATTTCCAGGAGTTTAAGCCAGGAGATCTCTGTGTCTGTCAAATCCAGATGAGGTTGGATGATGGATGTAAGAGTTGTGTTGGAGACACAGACAAATATGCAGATGGACATCTACCCTGCGTAAAACTCACTTTATTAGGAAAAAGATCTTAAAATGTCCTCAGGTTTTGACTATCTTTAAAAACAAGTCTAATTCTCCCCTTGAAAAGTGTGCTTTAGTCTTGAGCATGAAATAGGGAGAAAGTTGTAGGAAAAGTGTCTACTCTGTGAAATTTCCAAAGCTGTTCTCCAAACTCAAGGAATTTTGTTTGCAGAATCCCAGGTATTTTGGACAACCCCAGGTGAACACTGGAACTTCCAACAAATTTGAATGTTGCCCATCGTTGAAATATTTTCTGTTGTTAAAGAAGGTGACAGTCAATGGTCTTTCTATGCAGACCCTCCATAAGTTTGAGCTACTTAATGGTTCCTTCTTCCCATGAAAATTCTAGTTTGAGGAAGGCTGAGCAAGACAAATTGTATATATTTGGTAGCTACAGATCCAAACCAACACTCCAGGTTTTCCCCTTAACTACTTCATACACAAAAAAAATATTATGTGGCCTATTCTGTACTACTGTAAGAATGCTCAATATTATCAAATATGTTTGGTGTAAGCTTCTGGGAAAGACAGGCAGGCATATTATCATAGCAGCCAGGTTCTGAATGGTCCTGCTGAGCTTATATATCTCACATGTTAATGTGTCCTTCATTTGATTTGACTATTTCAACTCTTACTCTATCAATCTGTGATTAGTCACTTGGTGGTTGTAAGCCACTAATTAAGACACAGTGGAATATAGCAGGAAGTTTAATAGCTGAAGGTAGAGCAAACAAGATTCAGCCACATGAAAATTTACTCAGTTTGCATTAAGCTGTAAATTATTAATTTTTCTACTGCCTAGAATATATAACTGCAGTACTAAATGTATCCACATAAAACCAAAAAATCTCAATAAAGCAGCATAAAATTGTTGGGAAAAATAAATGTATGAATTATATGCAAAGAGTTTACACTAACTAATATTCTATTATCTGAAAATAATCTGTATGAAAGAAGAATTTTGTTTTACAGTACATAGGTGAAAAGTTACTATACTTTGTCATTCTAGAGAACACAGTTTCCATAAGAGCTTGAATGAGAAAAAAAAACCCAGGCAACTGTCCACATTTTGGCAATTTATCTGAAAGAGGTCGAAATCTTTTTTAGTTTCATTTGAAAAGATTTTACATCCCCTGTGTTTACTTTGAGGTTGAGACTCAAAGTTCAGAATACAAAGGAAATCTAAATATTGGACTGGTAATATTTATTCATTTCAGATCAAAACACAGTGGATTTTACTCAGTGTTTCTTGCCCATGCTTGTTGATATTATTCTTCAGGATCTAGCAAATGCCATAACTTTCTACAAAATGAATCTCACTCAATTGCTAAAAAGACAATTTTAATGAGTAGCTGTATTAAATTAACTTTGGAGAATGTCCCAGCCGTGTCATTTTCATTCATTGCTTCTGTCTTTATAAAAAAAATCCAGCATCATACTCTGAAAAACTGTTGTGAAATTAAAGTTTTGTCAATAATTCTGAAAATCACAGAGACAGAGATGATAAATTCAGCCTTGTCAGTGCCATTACTGCTGGAATACAGTATATCCTGTTTCAAACACAGTGAGACACCATGTTACAACAAATTATATTTGATTTCGCCCATTCACATGTTGCAAATAACTTTGCATCTTTCACGAATGCACAGCAGTAAATAGCTGCACATTTCTGTTGAATTTCTGTCCCATGCAGACCAAAACCCATCACTTTTCTGGTACCCTCTCTTTACCTCCCCACTTGGGCAAGGCTGCCAGATTTGTAGTTCATTCCAAGTGGAAGAAAACAAGTATCTGCTGTTTGAGATGACAGTGACTTCTGTCTGGTCCATTATCACATCACAAAGTGTGATTTCCTTAGGATGCCAGGAGAAAGCCAATCATCATTAGAGCTGTTTTATTTCCATTGCTTTAGACAGCTGACGTAAGAAACAAGTCTCACTTATGTAAGAGAAGTTCTGGACAGAAAAAAAAACACAGTAAAATTAATGTAAGGGGTTCTTTTTACAGCGTGTCACTCAAATCTTAACACAAAGAACCATTTTAAAAATTGACAGCCTGCAAACCAAGTGAGTTGTGATTGATAGTAGATTTTTAAATATAGATTTTTAAATAAATATGTGCAGATGTCGTGCTTAGGGACATGTTTTAGTGATGGACTGGGCAGTGCTGGGTTAATGGTTGGATTTGAGAACCTTAAAGGCTTTTTCCAGTCTAAACAATTCCATGATACCACAATCTTTTTCTTTTCCTTGTACACTTATAGAATGTTAATTTCCTCCAAATACATTTAGTACTATTTGTTTTAAGATATCACTAATGAAAAAAGGCAGTTTTTATCACTTCTTCCCTCTTATCCACTACACTGTATATTGCTTACAGTGTCAAGAAGCAAGAGATTTGTTTAACATAATTAGTTCTTCATATAACTCAGCTGTTGTTATCACCCAATTACCCCCAGCTACTTTGAAATCAATTGTTAAGAAACCAGGCTTCCCAGATATCAAAGTTTTTAAATTTTATTAAGGAAGTTTTACCAGATGTGTGTATAAGAGCACAGACAGGAAAATTATGGAAAATGTACATTGCATTACATGATACAGCCTTTTTGGAAAGATTGACTCTCTTAAAATTTGCATTATGCAGAACTGCATCACTGTGTACAAAGAACATTGATAAAATAGGCAATTGTTGTGACAATTTAATGTGGGTTTTATTTTTATTTTTGTATTTTTAGAACTCCTGTTAGTACATTTGCTTTTAACAGATGTTAAGGTACCAGGCTTTCAGCAAAACAAATTAGAGAGGAAATTTTGTTGCTTTTATGGGATTGCTGAAGACTTTTTTTTTCTCATTTAAGATGATATATATTTTAGTCAATTAAAATTATCATCAGTTTGTTACAAAACAATTCTCATCTGTGACGTCAAGCCAAAGGTTGGGTGAACACATGAGAAATGTATGTGAGAAATTTCCTTAACAATTGAACTGTTCATCGAATTTAGAATTTTATTCCTTGCATTTAGGAGGACTCTCAGCCTCGCTTTCACTGGACTCTATCTGAAATTCCCGTTGAGTTCCCAGGTAGCAGGAGTGGGGCCTTAATGTCTTAGGGCCAAGAGATGAATTTCTCAGCCTGTTCCTTCACATGCTTGAGGATCACTGTGAGATTTAAACCTCCTTCATTTTCACACAGAATTTCTGTGAAAATTTTTTCAATTCCAGCAGGGAACATACTCCTCCCACAACATTTTGATCATTTGTGAGTATTCCAGCAAGGGTGTCTTCACAATACCTGGTAGCACAATAAAGACCACAAATAATGGTCAACGTTTCTTGAAACATGAAGTGTTTCTTTCTTGATGATGATTTTTTTTTTTTTCCTTCTCTCACTATACATCTTAAAAAAAGTTTTTGCTTACTGCAGGGAAATAATACAGTGTTCACCATGTCCTGTATCTCTTGTCATCTGCACACTTATTGATGTGCCTCTCTTTAGGCTCAAGGACATTTTCTCACTGTGTCCAAACGCCTTTCTGGTGGCTGATTACATTGGCATTTTCCTCTTCCATTTCTGGCAGGGTTTCAGTGTATGTTTTGCAAGGATAAGTGAAGTGTCAATGAAGCTAAATGAAAAGAAACACAAGAAATGAATTGTTAAGCTTTGGCTTCATGGTCATCCAGTTAAGCATTAAGATGCAAATGTTGTCTGGAATATTGCAGAACAGTTGAGCTAAAGTGATGCAAACAAAGTCTTGTGGTTTGTCAGGTACAGCACTGAATTATTTTTATCTTCTGTTTCTAATTTTGCAACAGTTCTACATTTCTTTTATGGTAACCTATATCATAAATACAAGACACATAGAAGGTACAAAAATGAGTTGGAAGAACCTGACAACTTAAATTCTCTTGCCAAGCCAAGAATGATCTTTTAGATTAAATGCAATTGCCAAGTCAATTATTTCATGTGATCTTTCTTTGGTTGAATTAAATCTCTTCTCCCTGGTATCCACGGCTAGGATGCATGGGAATGGTTCAAAGGTGTGCCAGGGGAGGTTCAGACTGGACATTGGGAAGCATTTCTGTACAGAGAGGGTGGTGCTTGAACACTGCTGCCTAGAGAGGTGGTTGTTGCCCCAAGGCTGTCAGTGTTTAAGAGGCATTTGGACAATGCCATTAACAATATGCTTTAGCTTTTGGTCATCCCCAAACTGGTCAGGCAGTTGGACTTGATGGTTGTTGCAAGTCCCTTCCAAATGAAATAGCCTGTCCTATTCTAATGACATTTTTAATTCACTCACAAAAATTCTCAGTTTCTGTATTTTGATAAAATTTTCCAAGTCTGGAAATATAGAACAGCCTTTCTTTATTTAGGTTTTTGCTCTCACTAAAAATAGTTTGGTTTTGTGTGATGTGGTATTTTTACTCTTTATAATCTCATTTTGCTATTAACACTGAAGATTCCTTTCAAGGGTTCTTCTTAAGGAGATTTGAACATCCAAATGATGCTTCTGATTTTAGGCAAGCAGACCATTATCCCATTTCTTTTGAATCATGACTGACAAAGAGCCAGCCTGGATCAAGCACTAAACTCATATAATAGTCAACCCATCTATATTCAGACAAATCCTGTGGGTTTTCAAGCACTTTTGAAGAGGATATGAAAATCATTACATTAGGAAAGTGGTAGTTATTGCTGCTACTCTCACTCTGGATTTATGCTTCAATAGCAATTCTGTGCAACTTTTTTCATTGTTGAAATCCTAGAGGAAAAGGCTGTTTACATTTCTTCTCCAGCATGAAGATGGACAAATGATAATCTCCTTTGCTGGTTTTAGCCATAGCAACTGAAGATTCATGGCTGTATACATCAAGTATAAGTAGTAAACAAAAACAACATAAATAAAAGAAAATGGAAATTACTTTCCACAGAAATTAAATCCAGACCCAGAATATATCCACGGCCGAGGGGGAAATAGAAATATGTATTGATATTTTGTAATAC
The DNA here is from genome assembly GCA_013397815.1 of Aleadryas rufinucha. NCBI lineage: Eukaryota > Metazoa > Chordata > Aves > Passeriformes > Aleadryas > Aleadryas rufinucha. The sequence continues at coordinate 1,786,735 of VZTH01002840.1, forward strand.
AAATAATAACAGAAAAGCAGTAATATATTGCTCTTTTAAAGTACATGAAAAAGCTGGTTTCCATGAGAACACACCTTTTTGTGTTTTGTTTTAGTTTAGTTGGGTTTTTTTAATCAAGAATGTGCATAGCTAGGTTACTCAATTCTTGTAAGAGAAATAGAGAAATAGGACATTATGGCTTGGAAAGGCCATATTTGCTCAGTGGCTGGCAATTGCTGTGTAGGATATTCACAGAGCTTTCAGCAACACCCCGGACACCCAACAGTGACCATCATGTAAACATGTCAAGATAACGATGTAAGACCTGTTCAGTCTGTCTTAGAGAGGTGTCAGGTCTCTAACAGAACTAAATTTATCTGTTTAATTGTAAGTTGGACCCACCATATACACTGCACTTGTGTGTACACCAAACAATACCACAGGTGGCATTTGTACCAATCCCACCGTTGCATTTGGGGACTGCACTGCTACAAATGTTTTTCCTCCTTCCTCTTTTTCTCCTCCATTCCTAATACATCAGTATGGTTGTCTGCTGTCTCACAGTGCAAAGTGAATTTTCTGCAGTGAAGCTCCTGGGTTTTATCTGTGATAGCTGCCTGCACATACCAGTGTTGCCTGTTACATAATTGCTCCAATTATTGGCATTGTCTTTGAAAAGAAAAGTGTTTTTATTTTCAAATGCGAGCTATTTTATGGAGCTATTTTAGCCTAAGCAAGATTTCTTGCTTAAAAAAAACTAGTTGGGAAAATATGTGAATACTAGATAAAGAAATTGAAAATATGGGATCAAGCAAGCATTCAAAATTAAGTCAAATCAACCCAGACAGGGCAAGTCTGTATCAAAGACTGCATAAGGGAATGTCATTAATTTTCACATTTGTATAAAGTTCTCCATTATTTTCCTGTTTTAAAAACAGCACAGTCATTTTTTATAAATATGAAGAGCCCTATCTAATGGGTTTAGTTCCCTGTGAAGAGTGTTTATGCCTTTGTTAATGTAAAAATTATAACAGGGTAGTAATTCTAGGAAGCTCCAGGGATGAGGTGATTAGGGAATATGTGATGTTTCAGCTCTAAAGCCATAATTTACCCTGGGTGCTACAAACATCACCTGAAAACCACCCACTACCTTCTTGTCAGAACAGCAGCATTTGCTCAGGACAGCTGAAGAGGAACAAAGTTGTTCGTTCTTTTCACATTAAACTACCTTTTTCTTTCTCTCCTGTTGCAACCTATGGTTGTTCTCAATGGTTCATTTTATGACACTGGTCACCAGGGAAATGCTCTGTGGAGGACCTGACAGAACACAAGTTCAGTGGCAAGGGGAAATAATTGCTGCAGCAACTTCATGCAGCAGCAATTATAAATATTTTAATTATAACTGAGGTTGAGATATGATACCTGACCTACAAGACTTCTGTAACAAGATAATACTGCAAAAAGGCACAAAGGTAAAATAATATGGATACAAGTTTTAAGAGAAAAATACTTCCTAAGCATCCTGGGGAAAGAGGGAATTTTCTTCAGGGATTTGAAAAATGCATAATGCTTGCCTTGGATGAGAAATCCTCATGCTGCATGCATTTATACCTCCTTGCATTTTGCACTATACCTTCCCTGCTCAAGGTACCATAAATTCTCCTTGGCAGCCTCCAGAGCTCCCCCAGGTAAACACCCCAAGTCCTGCTGCAGAGGGTGGGGCCCAGAGCTACCACAGCAGATGAAGTTTGACTCCCTGTGAAAATCCAGCTCCTTGGGTAGTATTACAAAGAGCTCATCTAAATGGAATAAAGTCACTGTGATGGTCAAATCACTCAGGCTACAATTTTAACCCAACAATTTGAAGTCTATCTCTTCAAGGACCTCAAAAGCATCATGAGTTTCCTTCAACCTGGGATGTTTTCTTTCAGAATGAATAAAAAGAAATAAAAATACAACCAAGAGCTACTTTGGCTGCTTTGATAACAGAGGTTGTAGCCAGGATTGATGGCAGCCTAGGCCAGCTCACTCTCTGTAGTCCCTTTGAGCTTGCAACCATAATTCTTCCCAAGGTGGGGTCTGGGGTGACAATGTCAGATCACAACCACTGCTGAGACCATTCATCCCTTAAGCAACAAATACCCAAGTCAGGCCTTGTGGATAGTGTCAGATGGATAAATGCTGAAGGAAATCTTGACAATTAGCAAATTTCAAATGCCACATACTAAATAAGAAGAGTCAGATTTAGCCAGGATATGTGTGTAGCTCTCAAATAACTTCCCATTACCCCTCCTGAGTCAGTATTGCCTACAAGGTAATTTAACTTGCTGTCTTGTCTCCCCTGTTGATAAAAAAATAATCTCTTCCTCTGAGACACCTAACGGATGATCTGCTGAAATACATGCCTAAATAATTATCTGTCTAGGAGACTCTTTTATATGGTGAGTCATCATTCACTGTCACTATAAAGGGCTTGTTCTAATTTTGAGACCCTCATTAGAATTAAAATATCAAACAAAGCATATGCCTCTGACAGCTAGTCCACCAGAACTGCAGCAGGAATTCTGTAAAGCAAGAAGAAAACAAGGAGTGTTCTGAAGCCACAAGTGCAGAATATATAACATTTTCAGCACAGACTGAAGTCAGAGTTCAAGGCACAGAACATTTGAGTTCAACCTGCTTGGAGGAATTTTCTCTTACTAATTGCCTGTAAACAGAAGAGAAAAATGTCGAGAAAAGCAAAGATGCAAAATATTGTACTCCAGTGCAAACTTCCATGGTACCCCCAGGGAAGGAACAGAATGTAAGCTACTAGATATAAAAAGCAATAGTTTTTTCTTTTTTATTATTATTGTGGAAGAGAAGGTAGGTTTGGGATTACAGAGGCTCTTCTAGGATGCTTTATTGGTTCCTATGCAGACTAGCATGGAAGAAAAAGTTGGAAAATAATCTAACAAGAATGTTGAGTGATTTCCTGCTCCCAGCTGAAGTCAGGTTCTCATACTCTTTCTTCCAACCACTTTTGCATTTCATTTCTTTTAGAAGACACAAATGTAGCAGGCTAAAATTAAAAATAAAAAAAAATCCCTTTCCTCAAGCTAAAATAGAGCTTAGTGTGATATTGGGCTGCAGAAGTCAAAGCTGGAGCAGAGTGGGAGGAAGCAAACTACAAAGTCTTGAGGAATTGGAATCTCCATAGAAAAAACCTGCTGTTTGTGCCTAATCTCAGCCATTAGGGAGCAATGCTTGGTTAGCAGGATTTGTTTAAACCATACATGAGAACAGTTCTTTGAAAGAAAATTTGACTTTTGACTCAAAAAAAACATTGAACTGGAAATGGATGCTGAAAAGCTGAAAACCTCAGCCTGTGGCTGAGAATAGCTGTAACTTAATAGACTTAGACAAGTCAGGGCTTTTCCTCAGGATATTAGGGGGCAATGCAGAGGAAGTTTAGGGTACGACTGAAGGTGTTAAAAGTGTGGGTTACCTGCTTATACAGCAATTGTGAAAAAGGAATCACATCAGCATAGTTCTGAAAGTCAGTTTATATGAAATCCATGTGAGCTGCATAACCTAGTTTATGTTTATGCTGCTGTTCTCACCAACTGGATCAGCCTTAGGTGGGTACAGCTACTCCTGCCACAGAGGGACCTGAGAGACCTCCCTGCCACTGTGGGGAGAAGAAACACTGGTTCTTCTTTCTCAGAGTGTCTCTTGGCTCTAGGCTCAGCTGTAGCTCAGATGACATGGTGGTGATTGAGGCTGCACCTCGAGTGCTGTGTCCAGTTCTGGGCTCCTCAGTTCAGGAAGGACGTTGAGACACTTGAACACCTCCAAAGGAGGGTGACAAGGCTGGTGAAGGGCTTGGAACACAAGCCCTGTGAGGAAAGACTGAGGGAGCTGGGGTTGTTTAGCCTGGAGAAAAGGAGACTCAGAGGTGACCTTATCACTCTCTACAACTCCCTGAAAGGTGGTTGTAGCCTATTGGGGGTTGGTTTCTTTTTCCAGGCAACAACTGACAGAGCAAGAGAACACGGTCTTAGGCTGTGCCAAGGGAAATTTAGGTTGGATGTTAGGAAAAAGTTTTTTACTGAAAGAGTGATAAAGTTCTGGAATAGCCTGCCCGGGGAGGTGGTGGAGTCACCATCCCTGGATGTGTTTGAAAAAGATTGGATGTGGCACTCAGTGCCATGGTTTCGTTGAGGTGGTGTTGGGCATGGGTTGGACTCAGTGATCTTGAAGGTCTCTTCCAGCCCAGTGATTCTGTGATTCTGTGATTTTCTCCCCAGCTCCCACTGTTTGATCTTGGTGTGAGGAACCCTCCTGCTTCACAACTGTTGAACTAATTTGGCTGCTACTTGGCAGGGGTTTACCCAAATTCCATCACCTGCCAATAGCTGACCAAGAAAAAACCAAGAAAGGACAACCCCTGGCCCCAAGATCCTCACACTTATGTTCCTGTCTCTTTGCAATGCTTTGACGACAGCCTTTGTTTCAGGGTCCCACACCTGAAACAGCCCCTCCACATTACTTCTCTGCTTACCCTCATGTCTCCTTCCTCAGCTGTAAATATCTTCTTTCCATCTCCAGAAGATGTTCATGTGTATCAGTTGTCAGTTAAATAGATACAGAAGCAATTGATAAGAGATATATAGCTTGGTTCCTGGAAAATAAAAATATTTCTGCCTTTATTTCCTTTACACCTGCTCCTAATGCCTCCCTGCTTCCTCTTTGCTTTTCAGCATTGTGTGTGTGACCTCCATACACAGAGGCACAAAAATACCCCAACAAAGAAACAAAAAATCCCACATCAAAGCCTGAATAAGTTCAAGAAGTGTGGGTAACCCATGGATATTTAGCATTGCAGTGAATGGTTGTCTCCTCTACATCACACTGCAGATATTCATATGGCTCTGCCATGGCTCTGCTAAGAGAAAGAAGCCCCTATTTGAACTGTGATATTTAGGGTTCATCCATGTTTTGCACAGCCTGTACCTGCTCCCAGCTCATGCTCAGCAGCAGCAGCAGCACCTTAGAGGTTTCCTATCTGCTGCCTGAACAACAACAACTCTCAGTTCCTGACATTTTTCTTCCCCTTGAGAAGCCTGCTCTCTGCTTTGAGCCCAGGTCCAGGAAGGGTTGTGCCCATTTACAGTGCTGAGCTCTGTAAATGGTGAGCTGTGGTACAGAGGCACCAGGGCTTCGGCATCCACACGGGGGGGCAATGAGCTGGGGCTTTGCTTTGACATCTTGTCTGTGCCAAAGCCTGGAGAGATGCGCTGGCAGCTGCTCTGTCAGCAGTGGAAAGGTCACATTGTGCAGGGGGTTGGCTGTTTTTGGTGTCTCCCTCCATCCCAGTCCTCATCCCCATCCCTCCCTGTGCCTCTCCAAGCCCCTGCCCTGGAACTCCCATTTCAGAAGCCCACCCAGCCTCTCAATACCATCCTGTGGCAGCATCCCCCAGGTCCTCATCACTGACTCCCCCTGTCCAGCCAGGTCTGAGCTGCTCAGCCGTGGGCAAACTGAGGGGGCTGGGGCTTCCTTCCCACCCTCAGGGCACAGGCTGTGCCATAAGTGACTCTGCACCAGGCACCTTCCTCCAGGAAATCACGATGTGGCATTTTTCCCTGGCAACAATTGTCACTCCTGATGGATCAACACTTGCCCAAACCTCTCCGGGGTGCTCCTGCACGGCTATCCTGCTGAGCTGGGTGGGACCTGCTCAGGAATCACTGTGTGCCCCTGGAACCTGGCAAGAACAACACCCCTTGCCAAGGGATCACTGTTTTTTGAGGTTTTTTATAGAGGTCTGCTCTATAGTGGCTGATCTTTTGTGTCAACTGTCCCAAATTTAGCAGAAAATATTTTATCTTATATATATACACAAATCTATATTATATTTACCTATTATATCATAAAGCAGTCAGGATTCGATACATTTTTAAAGGGTCCTTGTGTTCCTTGTTGCAAAAATTAGGCTTACAATTATCGATTGGTATGGTCCATCACATTGTGTTACTGCTTTAAAGAAAACTGCTGTAGCAATGGTTCTAAGTTTGTCTTGTGTAGCATTTGTTTCAATGGGCACATGATGTCACCAGTGTCTTTGAGTCATTTTATGACATTTCCTTTGCTGGGTTCTGTAGAGACTTCTGTAATATCTATATCTTACATATAAAAAAAAAAAATTCCCAAAATATTTTTCTTCTAATCCAGACTAATGTGACATCCAGCTACCTCTGATTATTATTAAACTGTGCAAGTTGCCAGCTCTGCTGAAAGTTTTGTGAAGTTTCAGCAGCTTCTGAGTCAGCCTGCAACATTTGTGGTTTTATGTGGAAATTGTGCCCAATCAACAACGAATGTGAATGCACAGCTTTGGGCAAAATGTGGATATGTAAATGTATCTGCATTGACACTGAAGAAAAATGTCCCTTTTAGCTCCTTATAAGGTGAGTCTTATACAACTGAAATATAGAGCTACGAAAATGATGAGAAATTAGATTTTATTTGAATAAATTAAGAATGAAGATAAATATTTTTCTGTATTCTACAGCTGGGTTCATTTTCTCCTGTTCTAGTTCAGTCCTGCCTAACACTGCAGTGACAAGCAGAGTGCCATCTCGTGGATAAATACCTGTACTCAGAATAAAACATGGACTTGTCTTTTCTCCACTTGTTGGAAGAAAATCAATTATGGTGTACAAATAAGACCCAGGACATCAAGCTCCATGCACAAGCATTGGTGGTTTTTGATATTTCTTCCCTCCTGATACACAGCAACAACCCTACTGGGAGTGTGCCAGACAGCAGCACCAGTGGAATCCAAGCATATATTTCCCTGGAGTGTATTATTTTGAATTATGCTGGTGGTAATATGTAGTAGATATTCACTTAGTTGGCTTATTAATAGAGAACAATTTCCCACGGTGGAAAGCGTACCATTTTTATCATGGTATGTTAATTATAATATTTCACATGCCAGTAAAGATCAGTCACAACTTATATTTAGAGAAAGTCTGAATGATTAAGAACATTCCTGTAGCTTATGTTTTAATCCAGTTTTGGAATAGAGACAAAATCAGTATTGCCTGCCTATTAATATCTGATAAACAAATTTAAGGCATACTTCTGTGCAATCTGTCCATAAATTAGGTTTAAAAAAAGACATGAATTGCCATACCATAGCATTCAATACACTCTCTCTGCAGTATCACAAACACACACATGGATTTCTCTGTTCCCTCTAAATGCTGGCCAGCTCCAGTGAATGGCTAAACCATCAATTGAAATCTGCTCCTCTGCTCATATTCTGTCTGTGTTTGCATCCATGCCTTGGCCTTCTGCACCCCTTTCCTACACAACCAGAAAGTGTCCCCACACTCTCCCCAGGCTACCTGTGCCTGGTTCCACTGCCTGTGCATTTCTCCTTTCCCTTTAGTTTGACCAGCAGTTTGCTACCCAGCCATGTCAATCTCTTGCCTTCCTTGCCTGATTTCTGGTGCCTGGGGATTGAGAGCTCTTGTGCTCTATGGAAAGTGTCCTTAAAAATCTGGAGTAGGGAGGAAATTGCTCCTTTTGCGTCTACTGGCCCAGCTATATCATCTAACTGAACTCTGAGATGCCAAACAGACCCAGTGAGTGCATCTGGGCTTCCTTTGGCTTAAACTGTTGTTGAATGACGGGCAAAGAGATTGGCCCGTGAGAAATAAGGGCACTGCAGTTTTAGCCACTGAAATTCTCAGGTTCCTAATGAAACTTATCAAATTAATCTCACTACAAAGCAAATTGCAGTGTAAACAAAGCAGAGTAGCCTAATTTGCTAAACCCATCTGGGTGATTTGCTCCTAAGTCAGAAGAATTTCAATTGAAAATGGAAGAAGTGCTGTGCAGCTTTATGTTGTATGCCTTTTCCATGACTTTCAGCTGCAAAACATTCACCTGATTCACTGACAGCAGAAACAAGGCACTCATCCAGAGTCAGGCCAGCTCTTCCTCTGGCCAGTGGCAAGGGTAGCCCTGCCAGTCAGCTCATGGGCAGTGCTATCTTTACACTCACAGGGAGGCTGGAATGTTTTCTGTGTTCTATTCCCCAGTAAAGACAAGGGCTTGGATTCAAGCAAACCTGCAAAAACTGAAATCCCTGTGCTGGGTCTCTGAGCTCTTTCAAGGACGAATGTCCAGCTCACAACAAGCACTGTGGGGCCAAGGACTGTTTGGTTTAGCTTGTAGAACCAGACAGTTCCTGCTTAAAAACTGACTTGAGCAAAGCCTGCTTTCCCCTGCTGCCTTAGCCCCAGTTCCCAGTTCTGTCCCTGAAGTGGCCTGTTATTTATCTGCTGAGAGGTCCCTGCAATTTAAAGTCCATTAGCTGCAGGGCCATCAATCTGTGACAGAAGCGTGTTGTTTTGTGTCCTAGAGCCCAATTCCTGACTGAGGACACTCTGCAAGATCTGAGCAAATTGAAGATAAGTAGGTTCTTATCAGATGGATCCACAAAAAGTTACCAAACACTGAATAATACCTAAAGGCTGTACTCTTGAATAATAGGCTGTTCATTGTGTTCATGAATGAAAAATTACGGATAGAGTAAGTTGCAAATAGTAGCTTTTCTCTCTTCTTATTAATAGGAGTAGTTTCTACTTCCATTTACATCACGTGTGCTGCATTCTTTCAGATGATCATTAATTTGTTTTTGCTGAGAGCCAAATTTTGACATATACTCTTAAATCAAATGAGGAGCTCTTCTAACCATTCCATACAGCAGTACCAGGTAGCTCTTTAGCAGATTACTGAGTTTTCCAGACCTGTTAACTATTGATTCTGTAGAAGAGGCAATATTAATAGCTCCTTGGTGGGTTTCAGAAATTGAGTTTATACTAAATAGTAAAAAAGTTTGTGGCACCTCCTAGACATATGCTGTGTCTACTCTCACTGATGCAGTTCTGTGAAAAGCAGTGAAGCAGACAGGATCTGTCAACAATTATTCATCAAATGCCTGATTTGTTAAATATTGCATACAGATTGCCTGCTGAATAACAAGAAGTCAATTCTGGAACTTGCCTCAGTGTAATTCAGAGCTCCTCCCAATGAGCTATTAACATCTGGACTTTCGAGTATGTTAGACCAAGCTACCAAGCTATTATTTTAATTTCATTGCTGCCTTCTTACAAGTTCCTATCTAATTAACTATAATAGTGCTATTTGAAAACCTCTCCATTTTTTAGAGCAGCTTAGAAGCAGTGCTAGCTGTCTTGGCAAATCAGTCATTTGTTTTGATAACTTGAGTGATTAATAAGCTGAAATGCAACCACCTTATTCTAGACTCAGAATTGTTGAAACATAATGCACAATGCATAAAAAAGCTCTTTAGAAAACCCTGATGCTTTAAGCATTCCTCAGTTTGCCAGCTCTAGAGAGAAGAAACAATGAAAATAGCCAAGGAATGTTCTTCCTTAGTGAAACTGCAGAAGAAGACCCTTTTCAACAATGAATAAATTCCCTTTCCTTGATGAAAAGAAGTATGGGTTTGATCCAGCTGCTACTCCATCAGAGAAAATGAAAGTGGAGACTGCCACAGTAGATGGTTCATATTCCTTCACAAGTAGACAATAATGAAAGCACTGAAGGGGCATTTTCAAAAGAGGCACTTTTAAAAGTAAAAATCTTACCAGAGCATTTTGAGTCAGAAGTTAATGCCCGTAAATACTTTCTGTATATTTATACAGGCAGCTTATCCTGTTCTTAAACTCCAAACAAAGTTTTAAGATAGACCTGTGATGATCTCTGACTCACTCAGTGTTTGAGCCCAGCTGTCTATGAGTGCTAGTGTGATGTTCAAGGCCTTCCAGGAATTGTGGAGCATGGACTGCTATGAAAAGTCCTAAGATCCCAAATAGAGGTGGCTGCTAAAAGCAGATTTACTCATGCAATTGTGACATGAGCACATTCAGTCTGTGAGTCCAACCTGGAACATATGATTGGAATCTTGAATTGTGAAACAAGTTGTGTTCCGAATTCACATCTCTTCCAGAGACTTCCCAGACCTTCAACTCCAGTTTCTGTACAAAGCAGGGAATAATAGCATTAGGCTAATGACAATCAAACCTGGAACAGCACTAAAGGCTCTTCAGATGGAAAGGACATATATTTGCATTCACTCCAGTTGACTCCTAGCACAATTCCTCCATTTCTCAGAGGTGACAGAATAAAGTCCTTGCAGATAATGCTCTTCCCTGGCCCTTGGCAGTCTGGTATGTTCTGTTCCATTTCCCCAGGCAATGAGAAGGTGTTTACAAATAGAATAGCTCTGCATTAGTTGAGTCTGTGGTCTGTACTAGTACTGTAGACTCCAATTTTAACTAAGAGATTTTTGGTTTTTCAGACTGGTTCTTGTACACAGAATTCTCTGTTCTTCTCTTAAACAAGCCCATAAGCAAACAAACAAAAAACCCAAAACCGAAAACACCAAGAAGACTTAGTAATGATTTAAAGTGGAGCTGGAAGGGAGATGGGAATTGGGTTGCTAAGGTTAAGTACCTCCTGCTGTCAGCAGGAGCTTAAGGCACAGTACGACACAATCCCAGGCCACGTATCTGGTCTGACTGATCCTGTACAAGAACGAGGAGCAAACCCAAGCCTCTGGAAGCAGAGACAGAGCTTTCATTGCCTTAGATCTAACAGCTCAGGTTGGGTTCTTCTGTCGTGGTGTTCAAGTGTCAGGCTAAGGGATTCAGCAGATGTAAAACTGGAACAGCTCTGCCTGCACCAGGAGCAAAATGTACAAGGAGCTTCCTCTCCCCATCACCTCCTCCCCACCTGGATGCCCTGCACAGGGACTGTGCATCTCGTACGTGCTGGCTCTGTACTCTGGCAATGCACATCCACTGCTCATCTCCACTTTTGGGTCACAGGGAGTCTCAGGGCCAGCCCTGGGTGGTGACATGCAGACACCCACCGTGGTTTGCAGACAAGTGCAACACTGCAGGGCATTTTCCAGACTGCTGTAATACTATTTCACTACGAGGTACAAGGGCAGGCTAATTTCTGCAGAGTGAAAAACTTAGCATTTTTAAGGAGCTGTTAAGCAAACAGTAACTCACCAAGCAAATCACTGCTTGCCCTTTCTCAGACCCTGATTTTGCTACCATCCATTGCAGGGAAAATAATTATGTCAAAGGATGCATAACTAGTCTTGGTGTATATCAACATGGACTTCTGCTGTGCATCCAGATAGATCTCTGGCAGCTTCACTGGGGCTCTGTAACTGTCTTTGATTAACCTAGACATAATGATAGGAAGCTGCAAGATTGTAATGCAGATGAGATTTTCACTTAACAAATGGCCTTATCTTCTGTACATCTGTATTTGCTGCCTCATTCTTGAGAAACAGGCTGGAGAGAATACAAGAGAGGTGTTGAAATAAAATCACAGGACATGTAAGCTCAAAGCACTTCAGAGATGCAGTGAACCAAAATGTCCTTAAAACCACAGGCCTCACTCTCTCACTGCACGTGTGTTTTGATGGTTCTGATTTACAAATTGTTTGGAAAAAGAGAGGATTAAAGTTCTTGTTATTTGTCATTTGAAGCCCTCAAAATAGTTCACAAGAGAAAGTGATGTGATATTTGCAGTCAGACAGACCGGCACAAAGGCAGATGTAGCAGGAACTGTGGCTTAAACAAAGCATTGATAGGAATTTGAGAGTGAAATCCTTGATCACATTACACCACCATATCCATATTTATTTATATAAATAAGGCAATTAATGCCAAAAAACCCACATACCTAATTTTTATTACTTGAAGAAAAGGTCAGCAACTAGAGACCCTCAATGATCAGAGTCTGCTCCAAAGATAATTGCATTAAGGAGGCCCTTACTCCTGATTTTAAAAAATAGGCTCATCCTCTGTTCCTTGTTTTTTCCTTCTGATGGGTGATGGGGTGTTAAAAACAGAATACTGTGATGATTCATAAAATGTGTTATAAGGAACATTATCAGCTGAGATTGTTATATCATGTGTAATATTTATTGTCAGAGCAAGTGGAAATGTTTTCTAAAATTTAAATTTCAGCTATGAACTTTGGCTAACTTTTGCAAATGCAGATGCAAAACGGTCAAAGTGTTTTCTGAATTTGGTTTGCTAGCTTATTCCAATTTATGTTTATCCATTGTTTTCTCAATTTCTTTTAGCTGCAGGAAGTTTTTAGAATTTATAAAGCCAGCAAAAGGTTAGAATTTCCATTCATATGTGGGAGTTTTGTTATGCCTTAGTCTGGAGAAAGAATCTGAAAACCTCATCTTTAATGTTCTTTTTCACTGAACTGTCTAGTGATGCCACTGCAATGTAATAGTCCCAGGATAAATGTTTTGAGGTAGATTTCCTTACTCTCTTCTCTTGTACTTCATATCTGACATTTCAACTTTAGGATTATCAGCTCTGCTTAGCATTAGGTATTGTTGAGAATTAGCTTTTCAAATATAACATTTCTTTTAAATATACTTATTTTAATTAAAAATTAAGTCATCGGGGAAATACAAAAAAATGATTAAATGTTGGGTAGGGATTTTTCATATGATAGAGATGTCACTTCTTGAAAGAAATCCAGAGCTGACAGAAGTTGACAGAATAAAGGCCACAAAATTCAGCTGTTGGCCTCTACGATGCCCTTGGGGAATACTGATTCTCAGCTCTGACTACAATAATAAAACCAGGTTTGGAAGGTTCAGGAATGTCCCCATTCTAACACCTACTCAGTGAATCTCTAGAACTGAAATACTCCTTTTCTCATGATTTAGAAAGCAAACGCGAGAACACAAACATAAATAGATGTTACTGCGAGATGGACTCAAGGCGTGCACTAAGCAGAGCAATAATGCGAGTGACTACTTCCCAAAACTGGGTAATAAATAGTCTGGCTGAGCAGCAAGAGTTTGACTTCATTGTTTTATAGACTGGCTCCCAAAGTGCACTTTTTAATGCCCAACCATGTTTGGGTACAGGCAGAGAAATGCTACTAAAATGCTGGTGAGCAGTTCCAAAAACATTAGATGCTAAACCAGAACCTGGCTGGCAGCCCCAATGCCACTGACCACTGACCTCAGCTGAAACTTGGACCATTGGATGCACGTACCCATATGGGCCTGCCAGCCACAAATCAGATTTAAAGGGCCAAAGGGACACAGATAAAGACCTTTTCAGCTTCTACTGTATTTCACTGTGCACCTGTCAACACTGACAAGTTATAACCTGAAGAGGGAAACAGCCCTTGAACAGCATTTTGTGGTGTTGGATAACTGGTTTTTGAACCTGTAGTATGAGCTAATGCTGATTTGCACATGGAAGTTATTTTTGAAAGACATTACATAGTGAAATAATTTACAAGCTAAAATAGTAAGGCATCAAAACCCTTTATTTTAAATGAAGCTTTGTCTAACTGGCTTCACTAAAGGATGCATTACATCTTGACTTTGTCCAAAAATTATTTCACAACCTCAATGAAAACCACAGAGTTACTAGCAGGAATGCTATCAAGGAAATAAAGTTGCATCCACTGAAATCCCAATGAAAGTTTCCTGCAATACAAGCAATGATCTTAGAGATAAAGAGCACCAAAAAAAAAAAAAAAAAAAAAAGCATAAGAAAAAGGCACAAAGTCAATACAGCATCTTTTCAGAACAAACTGAAAAGAGGAAAAATGAGATGTCTTGGATCTCTTGGCATCTGTAAACATCAAGAACACATCACACTTGGGCTAATCTCAAGGCAAAGCAGCCATATAAAGTAAATCTACAGGCTATCTAAAGTAAATCTATGGGCTCTCTAGGCCTTCTAAAGTATGGAAGATAATAGAAAAATAAGAAGATAAAAGGAAGTCCTCTTTCTTTTTTGTTAAAAAAAAAGTTACTTTAAAGTAGGGTGGACTTTTTTTTTCTCTCACTTTGTAAGATCTATTTTAAATGACCTATTTAAATGTACTGCAATTATGGTGCTTTTGTATATTTTCCATGCAAAGCTAACAGAAAGGGAATCCCTTGAAGTCATGGTATTTTAACCAACCAAAGAATAATCTTCTTTTTCTTTCTCCCTGAATTCTTCATACAAGGTGTCTTAAAATAGATAAGACAGGTTCATTACCGTTGTCATAATTGTCAGCTTCTGTCAGTTCCATTAGTGGATAAAGGTGTCTCTGAATATTACTCATGCACTCCTAGCCAGCCCCCCAAACTCTGTACAAGCCTCCTAAAACCATTCCTCTGCTGCTCTCTCCAGTCTCTCAAATCTATTCTTCAGCTATTTACTTATTTATTTCCTTCAGCAAGGGTCCCTTTGTTACAGCATTTCAGTTTTTTCCACCTAATCCTTCTGCACTGCTTCTGGCTTACTTTAGTGATATGTTAATATCTGAATATCTTTATTGATTTATTAATCACTCTTTTAATAAAATTCATTTCCCCTTACATTTGGAGCATGCTGGCTTCAGTTTTGTCTGGGAGGTTGGTTAGACTTCACACCGTGGAGAGGACCTGAAATGTTGTATGTCAGGACAGTATTCAGGTCGTAGATCTTGAGATTAAGCAAGACATTGTTTTTTTGTCTTTTTTGTTATGCTCAATGTGTCTACAAGTATATCCTACTCTTGGCTTAAGAGGATTCCAGTAATGCTAGAATTTGCCTTTAGACTACAAGATTTCAATCATTCAGGCACCAGTTTAGACTTCTCGTATTAATCTGCCTTTGATTCTTTCACTATTCGGTAAATATGCGTAAATGTTTCTTCTGAAAATGAGATTTCATGGATATGTGGGAAGAAAATATATTTTTCCTTTTTAAATGTTGAAAGGCACAAGTGAGAAAACACACTCTTTTTCTGGTGAAATGAGGAAACTCTACTCTACTCTACTTTAGTGAGACTTCTATGTCTCACTTAGAAGTTTATTTTTCTTCTTTACCTTTCCATCTAAACTTTGATTAAAATTAAATTTACCTGACTGTGAGCTGCGGTAGGCATTGTAAAACATTTAACATATGCTGTTGCTGTGCATTTAGTCCAGTTCCTCCTCCTCTCAGAACTTGTCCCACCTCTCTGCCACCCCGTTATGTGTCTGGGGCTCACACGACTAATCACACACCAGCTATAACGCATGATGGAGCACTTTACAAGCCAGCTCAGTTCACTAATTTGGTTGAAAATCAGCCTGATCTAAGAAGAAAAAAGTGGTTATTTGGGCCTGGTGAGCTGGTTCAAGGAGGGTCCAATAAATGCCAGAGATGGCAAGAGAGTTTCACGAGACCCTTTGGCTTGTCATTTGGAAAACATCACTGCTCTGAATAATTATTTTACCCATAATAAAATCTAGCTTTACATTTTTAAAAGATATTTCTGGTTTTTTTCTGTCTTCCTTTTGATGGTTCAGCTCCTGTTCCCCGGCGTGTCCATCCAGCAGAATGCAGCAGAGCTGCCTGTACATATTGCTGTGCTTACGCCTTTGCTAAGGTGAGGAAGATTTCATTTTACCTGCTTTTGGAACAGTCTGGACTGGCTGCTCATGCCTCAGAGACAATAACATGAGGCAGACAGGTAATGAGAGGACATTCCTCCCTTCACCCAGATGGGGCTGAAATTCATAGAGGGTGAGACACTCATCTCAAATACAACTTTTCCTGGGAAGAGAAAATATGTCCGGGAAGATTTAGGTTGGATATTAGAAGGTTCTTCTTCCAGAGGGTGTTTGGACACTGGAACAGGCTCCCCATGGAAGTGGACACAGCACCACCCTGCCAGAGCTCAAGAAGCATTTGGAAAGCACATGGTGTGATTCTTGGAGTTCTCCTGTGAATGGCCACGATTTGGTCTTTGATGATCCTTGTGGGTCCCTCACAATGCAAGATATTCTACTATTCCATGATCATTTTGATACAGTGTCAAAATGTTTGTTGTTGAAAGCAAACATCTCTTTTTCAACTACAGGTTCAGCTTCCCTTCCCTGAAGACACTTTATATCAGATCAGCACCAGTCTTTAATCACTAAGTTAAAAAAAAGACCCAGCTTAGATACTGAAGTAGCTGCAGTTTCTTTCTCAAAAGACCATGCCCCTACATTCCTTTGCAGCAGTCTAGAGGCAATAGGAAAGCCAGAATTGGCCCGCTTTTTTAAAAACAACAATAAAAAAGTCTGTTAGCTCATGAGCCTATGGAGGCTTTAATTGAAATTAATAGAAAATGCAAAAGTAAAGGAAATTAGGGCAGCTGCAAAAGAAACCCCAGAAGCAAAAGCAGATTAAAGTAGAGCAACGAGCAAACCCATGCAACAACTTAATTTTGCTTCAGATGTTTCCCCCTTGGTGTAACTTTTTTCCTCAAATCAAGCAACAAGTCTAAAGCACATGGTTTCTTTTGCAGATGCCTATTAATTCTACCCAGTGGTCCTTCAGCTGATGAGCACAGGAACTGCAGTATCTGGGGAGTGAATCTCTCAGTGTGCTGAGAGACAGGAGTAGCTGGCAAGTTGCTCTGTGCTTGTTCCATGAGGTCACAGCTTGAAGCTCTTCATCCAAGAGACAGCAACAGCCTAAACTTCAGCAAAACCAGAATCTTTATTTTTCATTCTAAAGACTGAATGTCAACTGTTTTATTTTCTTTCTTGTAAGCTTTATTCTTGAACTATCCAAGAAATAAAGTAAGAGACCTTTCTTCTTGCAGGTAGCTTTATGAAGGAGTTATTCCATCAACATTTACACATGTGAGAAGCCCCATTTAGGTCTGTGGAATTCCAGCAGGTGATAGGGAACAGTCTCATGTGTGAGAAAAACATGGAGGAGTGAGGATTTAAATTAAAATGTTCTAAATTCATATTCTGTCAATGTCAATGTCAAGTGACCTCAACCCGTCCAGTCCTGATGGGAAGCATAGCAGGTATGGCACTCATGGCATAAAAGATTTCCCTTGCTCCACTGTCGAAGACAAAGTTATTAGGAGCAAACAAAGAAACAAGTCTTGTAACACAATACATTTTTCCCCGTTCTTAAAGTACCTCTTTCCTTCTTATCCTCTAACATCTCCAACCACAGTCAAAGTTCTTTAAATTTTCTCTGCAGTCCTTTTATTCAGTTAATAGGCTGTCTGCTCAGGGAGAATGAAGTGTTATTTCATGATTTGGTGTATTCAATAATGTCAGAGTTTTCTAGCACAGGATCCTTATTTTAAATATATTTCTCATCTTGAGAAGTCATTTAGTGAGCAGTTTCCACATGAGGTGGGTAGGACAAGAGCAGTTGCTTGTAGGTTTTGCATTTAACCTTATTCCATAAAACCTTACAGAAAAATATCTCCCATAATTTCTTCACCCATTATTTTTCTAAATTTTCTCTTTTTCCTGATTTCACATTTTTGGTTGTTCCAGGAGTCAAGAGGATAGGCCAAGCCTGGCTTTAGCCTCTGACAGTGAGCTGGAGGGTGGACAACCCCTGGGTAAATGAGTACAGAGAAAGAAAATAAGTAAGGCACAGGACATCTTGCAACTCAGTGAAATGAAATGCCCACCCACTGTGCTCTGACAACATGGTTATGGAAAGCTGGCAAGTACAGTGTCAGGGAGCTGGACAACCCCATGGGCTGAGTTTACAAAAGGGACTTGGTGAGAAAATCCACTACCAGCATCAAGACCACTTGATCAAGCATTCAAGACAATGACTCATTGCAAATGAATAGCAAAAGATGGAATTAAAAACCCCTGGCAATCCCTGTTGAAGGGATGCATGCATTTCAGTGATTCCTCAGGTTTCCTGGATGCAGGTGATGGGTTACTTGTTGCATATTGAGCAGAGGTCCTGGATAAAATGGAGGAAGTTAGGTGGAAATAATATAGAGAGAGGCAGAGATATATATCTGACAGTTTCTTCCACTTTATTTAGCACAGTGCTCTCTCACAGTGCTTCTGACTTCGGTCTATTGCAGACTTGCTCTGTTTCCCTATCACACTGGGTCTTTAAAAGGATGTACATGCTGGGACTCACTCAAGTACACACAGAGTTTTCAAGGGTGCTCTTCATCCCCCTCTTTTGTCTGACAATCTGGCAAAATATAGACAAGATGTGGACATTGGGTAGAGTTATTGGTTGATTTGTGGGGTTTTTCTCCTCCTCGAAAGGCTATGTTCTATTAGTTGAAGCCTCATTAGAAGACTGCACAGTCATTTCTGTATTCTGCTGTGTTGGATGTTGTTTGCTGAGTATGGCTGTTGTTACTGATCTATACGAAAGCAGAAACTTGTTGTAGACCTGTTGAACTGAAATTGGTCAACCCCATGGAAACCCCAGCAGATTCCATACAAACCTTTGCTTTCCTATTCAAAGAATTGTTAACCAGCTTCCCACATGTTCAAACAAAACAGTTTATTCTTCACCTGGGCCCTGTATGAAGGGCCAAAATATTAACTTTCGGGCTATTTTTACCATTCTTTGGGAAAAGGAAGATGCAACATGTAGTGTTTACATGAAATTATAAAGTCTGATCCAAAAAGATTAGCATTAATTTCTGGAGACCTTCTACAAGAATTTCTACTCCTGGCATGAACCTTTTCAAACAGAACAACCCAAATACATATGTGTGCACACTGCTTCTCTCCCAGGTGTGTATTTATCATCTGGATACACAAGGCTTGCTCACTGCTGGCCAGTAGAGATGTTGGCACACGACCAAGGAAAGAATGCTCCTCTGCTGCTTACAGCAATTGCAATTTCTTGTCTTGGTCTTCTGATTTCAGGAGCCAGGGGTGTGTGGGTCATAGGCATCTTTGGTTAGTTCTCACTGCTGAGGACTAATTCTTATTTGATTTTCAGGATGACAATAGACAAACTGGAGAGAGAGCAGAAAAGTGCAATGCAGTGCCTGTGGAAAAAGAGATTAGGATGTGCACAGATCCATAAGTAACATAAAGGTGGGATGACGGCAAATGTATGGAAGACACCTCTTCTCTGCCACGCATACAGCCTCATTTCAGGTACTGTATCTTCAAATGCACTTGTAAGTGCCCGGGAATGAGTAGGATGTTTAGCTCCTGTTTTCTGTCAGTTCATTTCTCACTCAGAAAATTACTGTGGATGAAAAAACAAAGCAGGTTATTGCACAGAACTGCCCTCGCCTTCAGCTGCAGCCCCATTTGCATGTGCGCCGAGTGGCTTGAGGAAAATGCTCTCCAAGGTTTCCTGCTGTGAGCAGTAGACTCAGCATCTCAACTGGCCTCTGCATGTTGATGACTCTGTTACAGGAAGCTTTTTCTCCTGACAGACTTTGAATACACATAAAGCTCAGTTTCAGTCTCAAGTTCCTGCATCAGCCCAGAATTAAATTGGGAAAGGTAGGTGACCAAGCATGTCTGTGTGTTTAAAAGAAAAGTATTACTTAGAAGATTTCACAAAAATGTGAAAGGAAACAAAATATAAATAGGCTTCTGTAATTTCTGAGCAGGTTTAAGGATGAATGCCAGTAGCCAAGAGCAAAAAGCACCTTCCTCTCCCAAGACCTTCAACTTAGGTATGGTAAAGTCATTACCAACAAGCTAATTGTACCATTACTGAATGCCACCCAGAGCGTGTCTGCTTGGGTGGGAAGTAGTGTATCTCACATTTCTACCTTTTCTTCACATACTTCTCTCTGAAGAAAATCCTGTTATGAATCTGTCTGCCTGTTAGCTTTTGCTCTCTTTTTGCTAAGCTGAAGAAGGAAAAAATACATGCTGCTGTGGCAAACAACAGACAGAGGGAAAAAATCAAAGGAGATGAATGAGGTTCTATCACAGTAGGAAATTTAAGAAAAGGTTAGAGATGACATTAAATGGGCATGGTATGTAGCCTGAAGTAATCTTGTAAAACTTCAGGGAACCAGACCAGGTACTCCAACTTGCCCTGTCTGGCTCTGATGTCTTCCAATTACTCCCATCAGCCTATACAAAAAATTTCTCCTGATAGCGATAGAACCTCAAGCTGGATCTCAGAAAATGGGTGCAACCAAGCGATTCTAGAACGTAACCCTTTAAAATGTTTTATTCCTGAAGCACGTCATCATCTTTGATCCCAGTCTTGACCTTAGCTTGTGTTTATGTTACACTTTGAAATTCCCCTCAATTCGCTTTGAATTGTGGTCCTGACATGTAAGCCTAAATATTAGTGAGTTTGACATGATGTAGGCTAGGACAAGTAGCTTGGAAATCACTTAAGGTTTGGAGAAGAAGTTATTTTTAGTGACTGTGAATTAGAAATATAAATATATGACATACTGAAACCCTAATAATGAAATTGTGCTGCATAACTGTTTCCTTCTCAGATAAGTTCTACAACACCATAAACACATGCCATTGTTAGTAGACACTTATAACAGAAACATCAAGAATTATCTACTTATAGTGTAATTTCAGTTCTCAAATACTTATTCATTTCATGGTTTACTTCGTTAAACTATGATATTTTATTATGCTTCCTGTTTGATTCAGTCTCTTAGTAGATGTTAGAATGTGGTGGGACTAGTGATCTCTTCAAAATTGTCAATATGCTCTTTCACCTGCTAAATAAGCAAGGAATTAGTTTAACATCCAGATAAGGTTGCTGATTAAACAAAACGGGCATCTTGATCTTTACAACCACATTTCTGTGCCTGCTGCTAAAATAGTTATAAACCAGCTATCATCCTAAATGAATTTTATTCTAGACCTTTGCTCTCTAATTCATTAGGTTTTTTTAAATAGTGTTTGAAAAATTCAGCTTAAACTATATGCAAATCCTTCTAAACCGGGCCCTTTATACACACACATCCCCTTTTATGTGAACAGTACTTTGTTAATGGCTCAATAATTAAGAGAGTTTACATTTTAAAGACTTCAGTTTTTAATTGGCTGAATATTAATCACAGATCACTTTCAGTTCTGTTGTGATATGCAAATTATTGATGTCTCAGCTGCATTTGTTTTCAGGTATCAGTCTAACCGCATAATGCAAAATAACATTCTGCAATTATTTCAATTAGATGCAGTCAGCCTTTGGAGCAAGCTATTTATTTCATTTCAGTAAATGAAGAAAGCAGTTGCTGTTTTCCATTCCCTGGCGTTTATTGCCCAGAACTAGCACTCACAACCGGTATGTGTACAGCACATAAACAGTTTTCAAACTGGATCACTTTAGCATTCATGGTAAAGGACAAACAGTTGAACTCCCCTTGCAAGATTTCATTTGGTTAACGGACTCTTCTGCTTTGCAATGAGATGTCACCTTGTTTGTGGGTATTCATTACCATTTTAAAGTGTATTATGAAAGGTAGAGTCAATAGCAGTTGTTAATTAGCAGAATCTGTTTAGCACTAGTGCATAACATTTGTGGATTTTTTCCATCAGACTGCAGCTGCTACCTAAGCAGAGAAGGAATTTCACCTAACCACAAAGAATGAGATAGACAAATAGCTGCGTTGTCTTAAGAACGGGTCGGGTATGTCTCCTCGCAGCGATTTCGCTCCATAATTGCAATTCACATTAAATGCAGCGAATGTTACCATCCTGCCCACTCAGTTTCCACCTCTACTTTTGTTTCAAGCCGGGAGGGGAGATCGCCAGAAAAGAGAGGGGGGAGTCCTTTCTTGCCTTCTCTCTCCTTCCCCCGCTCGGCTCTCGCAGCCGCGCTGCCCTGCGGCTCCTCAGGCGCGGGGGCCGCGCTGGCCCCGTCCCGGCCGCGGGCTGCACTTGTGGCTGCCTCGCCCGCCCATGGCAGCCCCGCGGTGCCCAGCGCGGCC